>JAQIWD010000339.1:0-23633 GCA_034694825.1 Anurida granaria
ATGAACAAGATGAGTTCTCGGATTAATTTGGTTCCAGCATCTCCAGTAGACTTTGCAATGAGATCCTTGAGGATCTGTGGCCTAAGAGAATCCAAACAAAAAATGTTGTCTGTTTCCCCAATAACAAGGACTTTTGAGCGCTCCTGACTCATCGCGACATCCTCAAGTAAGTGGGCAGATGGAGGAAGTCGGACAAGGACCCAAAATATTTGATGGACACCGGCCGGAAGGGCCCATAAACGTAATTTGATCTAATTTCGATTCATTCGTTCATCCCATCGAGTCACTTCCTCCCTCTCCACGTCCCTACTCCCTATACGAGAAAAGTGGAATGAATGAAGGTAGGATGGCAATTAGCGTCACTTAGCAACCAAATCTACCAACTACCAAGGGATAACTGGACTCGGTTAGCTCCCATTAGCAGCAGCATTAAGCTACCTACCCTCTCCATCATCATGAAATCGACAGACGGGATTCGTAGGGCCTTTCCTGCGCCCTTTGTTTTGAACCAAGGAGGGACGACATGAGGAGGAGGGTAAAGAAGATCAGCTCTCAACAATCATCTCCATACAACAATGCAATGCTAAGGCCAACAATGGGGATGGCTTTCCATTCTTCCCCCTTTCCAGTTCCTTACTTCCTTCATTACCTTTCACAAGAGGCAGAATCCACCAATTCATTGTTACTCTTTTCAAAATTCACTGATCTCTTTTTCAGTCCGAACACAACGCCACTCAAGTTATTGCGAGGAGAAAATTTGGAGTAATTTCTGGGAATAAAAGTTCCGTTAACGCAAATTGTTTCGTGAATGAGAATAAACGATTGGATTGGTTAATTTAAATCATGGGATGAATTATGCGTAGAGTGGGGCCTAGACTGGCCCTCCTGTTTGTGTGTGTTTTAAGAATCCTCTTAATTGCTTTACTCTGGAAAAGGTTGTTCCTTTCATTTCCTTGCGTTTGTTCCTTTACGAACTTTGGAGATGAGATCATGAGCTCATCCCAAAAGCAAACAAAAACTGCTACTTTTCTATTATTATTGCATCTTCTGCATCTTCAGAGCACAAAGGATGGAGTGCAGAGAGGCATAAGGGATGGAGTTCTTTCCATTAAAATGATGATGATCTTCAGAAGGATCTCCAGAGGAGAACGCACGAGTCTCAGACCCACATAAATCTTCCATTCTTTATTCCTTCCGAAAGGGAAGAACCACTCTTGGAAAAACAAGAATCCAAGCCATGGATTCAAAAACAACCAAATTCCACCTGATGAGAAGGATACGGAGAGATAGATCCATAAGAATCCCATCATGAGATGATTCCATTATGGAGGAAGAATCATTTGGAATCTTCCTTCCTTCCTTGAACCTTCAAACCAACGCGCAACAAACCATCAACTTCTAATCAAAATCTTTGGACGGGCGGATCAGGGCAAGGAGAGGAGGAGGGGAATGGACGCTGGGAGTGAAGAAGATTAATTGTTGACATCCCAACAACGGAAATTGGTTCCAGTTGGACAAGAAACGAAGCCAGTAAATGAATGAGGAAAGCACTGGGAGGACTTAAATTTAAAGTTGATCCATCTTAATTGATTTCCTAAGCTTCCTAATGATGGTAGATTATGGAGATGAGTTGTGGACCTGAAGGTCGGAAGACGAGTGAGTCCTTAGGAAAGGACCCCCTTGGCCCTCAGCAGGGGCCCCCTCCACAGATCTTACCCTCAACAAACAAACTGTTCAACAATACCCACAATAATCAAAATCAAGTACTCATTGTAGGAAAATACACAATGGAAGGGAATAAAAGGGACTACCATGGGAATCAAAGGGGTCAAATCAATGTAAAACTTGCATTCATTCAGTAGTCAAAAGTCGGATAACTTTTCCCCCGCTTTCTTTCCTTTTCGTGAATTGGTAGCCAGTTAAAATTACGCGACGAACTACGTAGAGTTGTAGAACCAGAACCTCTAGTTAGAGTTTCTTCTAGTTTTTAGACCCCCTTTTTAGAGTCTTTTAAAAATTGAGGAGTCTTTGAAGAAAGGCTCTTTGATAGACTAATAATTACTGATCTCTCTTTTGCGTGTGTTTAAGTATCTCTCCGCCCCTGGGATTTGTCTTTTGCTCAAGTCCTAATCCCTGGTTTAAGGTTCTTTTCCCTTAATTACATCATGAGCATCTTTGGATTTTGGATTCTCTGGGCCTCTTGCCTTCGCCTCCTTGCCTCGCTCTTATCTTCCTTGGAGCAAAAAGAACAATGGAAGGATCCTTTTCTTGTTTTCAAGGTGAGGTCTAATGGGCCCTGATTACACCCTGCCTTCCTTCCTTTTCCAACTGGAATGCAGCAGAGAGGCAAAGAGCCCCAACTAGTCATTAACTACACAAGAACAGAACAGGGGAGAAACACACGTGGGAATCAGAGGAGCGAAGTAGGGAATTCTGGACAGGATTTTATTCGCACAAAAACGCATCTAAGGATCATAAAACGCATCATCCCCCAATCTTCCCCAAATTCTTAATCCAACTTCCTGTCTGCATAGAATCTGAAGAGGAATCGATCAATCGATTCTTGTATTTCAAAAATAGGTTTCGACCGGCTGAAATCACATTCACCATCAATCACATTCCGTAAATGTAAAAATTGAAGGCTAGATTTATCTGCAACCCAAAAGACGAACTGTTTCGTACTCGTAAGGAAATGACGCCACTTTTAAATTTTTTGAGGTGAATGACGCGGAATTTAGCAAGTCCCTGCTTCAATATTTTGCAGAGCGTCGCTGGCCTCTTATGAGCACGAACTGCACCGCTTCCCCAAAATTTGGGAAATTGGGCCCCTTAAGTAACCAAAAATTTGGGTTTCATTTTCATTGTTTTATGATGTTTGTAGTCTCCTTTCCTGCCAGAGTCTGAAGGAGTAGAACAAAAAGGCAGGCGCCTAGGAGTTGATCTGATTGAAGGCAGGGGACTTTCTGGTTGTTTTGTGATTGTCTTGAAGGGATGATGAGCCCTTTGCCTTCCAGACTGTGACGACGAAAGTCTCCACAAGTCCAACAATCCCATTGTCTCCCCCCGTCACCACTTGAAAAGGAAGGAGGGACTCTGACCAAAGGGCCCCAACAACCCTTCATCAAGATCTTTATCCACAAAATACGACAAAGGAACGGAGGAGACAGGGCAGAGGGCAAAGGGAACTTACAAGTAAAGGATCCTCAAAAGCAAACATACCCGAATTCCACCATTCCAATCAAGTCCAACAGAAAAGAAATCAATCCACCTTTGACCTTTTCCCCCCGAGGGCTCATTCGCCCAGTTTCCTGCCTTTCTTGTCTCGCTTTAACCCTGCACGCCTTGTATTTTGTTTGTCACTAGTCTCCTAATGAGTCCTTGTCACGAAATGGAAGAATCATTTTTCTAGATGCTCACCCAACCAAATCACATCCCACAAAAACTACTTTTCCACACATTTTTTGCGATTTCCTGGCGCCAGGAAGAGGAACGGCGGCGCCACAATTCTGCAATCTCATAACAGCACGAGAGGAGACATCAAGATCAATTTTCATGAGCATCTCCCATCATCATCGTCCGCCAACAACATCCTTCGCTGGTCGTTGCCAAATTAGAACAATCAGAGCAGACGACTCATAAATGCAAAAGTGATCCACTGTCAACAAACCTTGGGAGAAAACGTTTTAGGAATGACTTAGCTAGAGCTGAGAGCAGTTAAGTGAATGATAAGGAGGGGAACAAAGGAAGAAGATGGAAATTCCTGGACGATTTGAACTACTAACTGTTAACTTGTTTACATGAAGAAACGTCGTTCCTGCCTGGCCTGGCCATGTGTGCCAAATCGAGAGTGAAATTTTTCGCAAGGTTTGCAAACAAAAGAAGACAAGACAAGACATGATCGAACCTGTTGCTTTCCTACTGCTGCTGCTGGCGCTCGAGTTCCGTCGTCGTTGAATCCAATTCCGCTTTTCCTCTGATGGGCTACTACTGGTGCCATGCCGCTTCTCTTGACTATTATTGACCTCTGCTGACCCAGCTGACCAAACTTCATTTAGATTAGTTGATGATGATCTATTTTCTTCCGCAGCATGATGATGACTGGCGCTGGAGTATTCTTGAAGACTTTCCATGATGACACTACTGGAGAGGAGACCAAGTCCCCTGCTGGAACGCTTGGACGCAAGAACTCGGTGGAAGACGACGACAATGGACAAGATTGAACTTGTTGAAAAATTGAATCCGAATTAATTAAGACGAGATGTAAAGATCCTTGTAAACTGGTCCTGGAGCTGTGGCTCGATGGACGGAAAGACGAAGAATGAAGGAGAGTTGATCTTTGGGATTTCTGGGTACGAGGAGCCTCCACTTATCTCATCGCAAGAGAATCTTCTTCTGTCTTGTTCCCTTTTTTACTTCAAGGGGAAAATGGGCTGAAGAAGGAAAACTAACCCAAGGGGTACAAGGCAGGAGGCTGGAGCTGGAATTATGGACCGCTGCTATGAACTCATCGCAGCCAGCAGCAGCCGCTAACCTCCTGCTCCTACACCACCACCGTCTGTAGCCAAGTGCCCCTTTTTCCCTGGCGCCGTGGCTCTTTGGCAAGGGGGCCCTTTCCTAGTCCTTCTTATGAGTCCTTTCTAGGAGTCTTGAAAAGACAATAGAGGCTTCTAAAGGATCAAGGAGACACCCCCAGCAGACCCTTTAAGGTTAACTAACCACCGTCCGTCTCAGAACTTGGGCAGCGGAGGAAGCAAGTTACAAGGAAAACAGAAGAAGCTGACTGAAAGGAGGGCAATGGGCTCATGAAGAATGGAGATCCAGCTGCTCCAGAAGATTCATTGAGCGGAATCAAAAGTCAATTGAGGTCAAATGACAAAATCAATTAAGACGCCGAAGAATTTTCGGCAACAAATCTTTGGAATTGAATTAAAAAATGTTTTTGATTTAGGTTGAAGAAGACTCCTGCTTGGGATCTCAATTTTTTGGGATTCCTCGATTCCTGGAAGAAAAGGAAGAAGACGTTTTGTCTTTTTATGATGATTCGTGATGTGGTGATGATGATTTGGGATGGTAGTGCTACGTCCTCGGAGCCTTCGTGGAGATAATTGGGATGGTGGATATTGTAAAGTCCTGTTGTTGTAGGACTATGATTAAGTCCCCCGCCCCTTCCTCCGCTGCATCCCCATCCCCACTCAAGTCTAATTGTAGGACTCTTTCCTCCATTTTCTGCGGAAAGGCCCTGTGATTAGTCCCTTCAGTCAGGGACTGACTAATAATTCTGATTCCAAATCCAAGTGGAGCGGACGCTTCCCCTCAAAATTACATCAGGAACAAAGGACAATTACAGTGGTGGTGGGGGAAATTTTTGATAAGAACCCAAGTCCCACTTAAGTCCACTTTGGATGAAAATAATTTGACCGGAGATTGGATGAAGGAACAAGGAAAGGATTTTAATCCTTTCTTTTTTAAAACTAAACACGTCCGTCCAAAAAAGAGCCCCCACCGGCACTTAGAACCTCAAGAAATAGGAACAGGACCCCTTAAATTAAATTAAGGAAGGTAGCAGTGCGAGAAGGAGCGTCATTCAAACCTTAAGACTTTTTCACAGTCTCACTTCCACTCAACATTTTTTTGCAAAATTATGTAAAATTGAAAAAGTCATGCTAAAGTTCCAGTCACTGTAGGTCAAGTTTTCTGAATTTGAAAACGCGGATTTGAAAACGCGAAAAAACTTTGATTAACCGAATAATAATATCATGATTTCTATTTTTTTTTCATCCAATTCCAAATTCTAGGATTTGATTCTGGACGAGAATAACTTTGTATTGTTATTATGAAAATTGCTATCCCCGTCCTGGTTCCTACAGATTGTTCTTTTTGTCTTTTTGTACCCCCTCATCAAATAGAATTTGGAAAAAGAACAAAACCCTCAATTGGTTCACTAATCTTTCCCAATCGTTCCTATTCCTCTCCATTCACCTTCCTTCCCTGCCCGGATTTTGGTGGTTTAATGCGCCTTAATCTGAGGGTAATGATGGTGGAGATGTTCTACAAAGGAGGCTACAATCACATCCAGCTCCAATGCGGCAGGGAACAATGGCAGGGACAAGGTGGTAAGGAATTCTTTGATTGGTTCGACGAATCAAAGTGGACACTTAGCCCTGGAATGTCGTTTTGTGAGATGGAGTTAATGGAAGAACAAAAGGAGAGGATGAAGAAGGATTTCTTAAAAGTAAACCTCTGGGTCTGTCCTCTGTACATTCTTGTCACAACAATCACTTCCCACTCCAACTTTCATCACATCACATTCTCCCATTGTCACATTCGGAGACTGGGGACCTATTCAGGGAGGACATAAGACAAGGGAAGAAGGACATGAATGATTGTTTAGAAAAAGGGTGGAGATCATCATCCCTCACCCCTTTTCCGGCCACACCTTCCATTGATGCAGCGATCAAACAGCCATCAAAACTTTTATGAATATCCTAACAATATATTGAAGACGAAAATTGTTAGATGTGATGTATATTGGAAATCTTTCGGGGTTTGCTTGTTCTTGCTCATCTTCCGAACCGGTTAGTCCATGACTAATATTTTGCAGAAGATTTTTTTGGACTAAAAATAGGTTTCCATCCCCATCTTCCCATGATGTTCTCATAAGTTTAATTTTGGGTGAGTGAGTAAGTAGCCCCGGAGAATGAACTCGGAGTCCCAGTATAGTGCAAGTGATACCGTACTTTGGCAAAAGTCATTTGAAGAGGCGCCAGAACCCGCAAAGAGAAAAAAGAAAGATGAATGTGGAAGGGATCTTTCGGTGGTAAGTTCCTTGGGCTAAACTACCCGGCAGCGGGTAATCTATGATGGCGAGACGGGGAAAGAAAGCAGTCCGAGAAAAGAGCCGTCGCCGCGGCGGCGGGCGACAGGAGCGGAAAGAAAGTGGCTCCTGGATTCTGCCATTCTCTGGCGCCTTTCCCCTTCCCTCACCAAACAAACCATCAAATCAACATCCATCAACAGCAACTTTCTCAACTTTCACCCAGAAATTATCAGCAGAAGACAAGCTGGGAGGATCCAGATTCCCATGGACCACCGCATGCAATAGGAGACATGCATGGGATCAAAAGATGAAATTAAGGGACGGAAGGACTCTGGAAGGGACGCTTATGGTGGTGGTGGTGGTAGGTAATGATAGGAAAGATCCAAAATGGATCACGATTTCCTTTTCCTCTCCTGGTGTCCTTTTGTAGATTCGTGATCCTGTCCTCTGATTGATGTAATTGTCTTCTTCCTTTCCCTGCCTTGGTCCGTATCCAGGCGCCAACAATGGAACCGCACAACAATCATAACTCACTCACTCACGACTTGAGAAGAACACGACGTACACGCTCACCTCCCCTGTCATTACGCTCTTCAATTCAGACCAATTTCACGTGGATTTGGATCTTACTCGGTACTGGGTAGACGCCGTTGGGAAAAACTATCAAAAACTTATCTGTGGGAAATAAGTTTAATGGCAATTACGAAGGAGATGTGAGACATTGGCATTTGGTTGGACAATATTTTTGGTAACCAAAAAATGACAGTTGGTTGACGGAGACAGTGATACGACGGTGGTGGTGGCAATTGTCTTGCCTTGTCTCATTGGGGATGTGGATTGGGTCCTATTTTCCATTTCTAATTGCGTCTAAAGGAGAGGGTGAAGAGGGCACTTAAGGCCTCACCCTGGTACTACTCATTTTAAAGAGACTCACTTAAAACCAGCGAGTTCCAAACCTTAAGTTTTGGATTTACGACCACTGTATTCCCAAGTAAACAAGAGCCCTCCAATCCCTACCACTTCCACTCCATCATCCACTCATTTACGACCTTAAAAAAACTAAAAGTTTTTCAGGAAAAGAGAAACAGTGGAGTGGGTAAACGTCTGGAGGGAGAGAATCCTATAATTTGTCCAAGTCTTTTTGCAATGAATCTTTCCAAATTCCATTAAAACCCCTCCCAATGTTTTTGGAAAAGATACTTAAGGAGGGGGGAGGGGTTGCTAAAAAGGATAGACCGGGCAAAGCAGCACCACTCAACTTTAACTCAAGAAGTGGTTTTAAACATTTCCAAACTTTTGAAAAAATTTCCATTCGGATGGAATTGGAAGCTTATATGTTTTTAGAATCCAAAATAAGAATTATGGGGGTGGGAATTCAGTTGTATAAAGTAAACTGGCTTACTGGTTTCTTTTGATGCGCGTGGATCGTGGGGGATGAAAAGTGTTGATGATTGTTGACTGAGGATCTTCCTCACAGTAGGGGACACTTCATCCCGATTAAGAACAACAATGGACCTCCACCGAATCCTAACAGAAAGAAGGGATCTTGAAATTAGTTCCACTTCCGGACTCCTTTTATGCCCCTGATCAACAAAGAAAGACAAACAAGATTAGGTGTCGTCAGCGGTCAATGTTTCACGCTATCGGCGCGTGCTGGAAGTGAAATGAAGCACAGAATTGGCAATGTAGTACCTTTCCTTATTGTTTTTGCAAAAATCCAGAGATTTTTGAAATTTTATTTCCAGTTATTCTTGAGATGCTCCAGTTCCACGAAATGGTCCAGTTAAAGATGAGCGTCGTAGATAGGTTGGGTGGAGGGATGTTGATTGGTGGGTGGATGGATTCTGAATGGAATCACTCTACTGCCTTACTCGCTCCTTTCGTCTTCCTTCTCAAAGAGACAGGAGCTGGGTTACACACAAAGCTTGATCCATTCTGCTCCTTCTGTCTATTGAATCCCATTGTCTGATCATCATCACCCACCGCAGTTTGTTAGTACAAACAAACAGCATTCGTTTCTTAAGTTCCAAACGGTCTCCTTGCAAGAGAGAACGGCGAGCGGACTTCCATAAAGTGCTTGCGGTGGCGAAATTTGATAAGAATGAATTCCCTTAATCTTCTCATTGTCAGGACAAGAGGAATGAGAAGAGATCCATTCATTCACTGCGTTCCGTCCTTCCGTCCTAGACTGCCTGGCTATCTTCTCCTTATTTGCACTCCTTATCGCTCCGCCACTTATTTCGCAAGGCCCGTGAGGGGAGGTGGTAATGAGAGATCAAAGTTTGCAAGACCCACGGGCAGGGGCAGTTGGATACAAAATCTTCTTTGTAAATAAAATAATCGAGGCGGGGATGAGATTCAAAGGGCCGAGATGCTGTCCAGGGTTGGACAAGGTGGTAGGAGCAGCTCACTTCCGGTGGCCTTGACCCCTGGAACTTCTCTCTCCAGGGTCACGACGTCGCCGTTCATGACATTCCCCGCTTCTACAACATCTTCGGGTCTCCTGTAAAACAAACTCCAAAACCACAAAAATGAAGCAAAAGGGTATCTGAATACATACTTTACGACAAAAAAATTAATTTTTTCACAAAATTTTCATTCGGGTACGCATACCTTCTGCGTTCTCTCCTAAGAAATATGAATCCAATGACGCTGATAATGACGACGCCTGCAGCCCCACCGATGAGCCACGCTTTGGCCAATGGAGAAATCCGAAGGGAAATCTCCTGTTCCTTTCCTCTGGTCCTGGGGAAGGGCCCATCCTCCCTTGGTCCAATTTCAAGCCTTTGATGTGTCAGAGTAGTATTCGTGGGATTGCCCGGCAGCGTGCTTCCTGTCCAGAATTCCCCTGGAGTGACATCTTGACCCCGGGGCGGATGGACTGAGGGCCTTGGGGTGACGCTGGAGAGATTTTGGTTCTGGTGACCCAGCACTGGATGGGGGTTGTTGCAAAAGTGTGCCTTGCAGCAGAGCAAGCGGGGGTAAGGTCGTCCAGCAGTGTTTTTGGGTATCCTGTTCTCACAGAGCAACGGCGTCTCCCCGCTGGAAACAAAAGGAACAAAATGTATTGAATCTTAATTTGGAGCCTTTGAGTCTGAGTGGGTTGATAAGGGAAGGAGTTGTACGCGGAGTGAAATGGAGAGTGAGCCCTTATCCCTCCCTTAAGACCCACCGACACCAGACACCGTGATAAGGAAATGGAGATTTCTTATTCTTAAACCTTTAATGGGCTAAGCGTCCAAGGGGTTCGAAACGAAAGAAGTGATTGTCTTGTCTTATCGACTCTTCTACGCTCAAAACGAAGTTTTCAGTTTCAAAATAATTAATGTCCTCCATCCTGTGATAAACGCTGAAAATTTAGATTGTCACTAAAAACCTTTGCATGTTTTGAAACCTACGTGATGCATCCGCGCGTGATTGGTGGAGATCCGTCGTCCAGTTCCAGGATTTGGGTATAGCAGCTTCCGGCGGTGGTACAAGTGGTCTGCCCAGCTCCAGTGCAGTCCAGCGTGTCACAAACGCATTGGATCCCATTCTCCTCCTCCTGAATCCTTTTCCCTTGCTCTTGGACGTATTGCCAAAGCGGAAGGGTCCCACGTAGTTTCCCGAACTTCTCTCCAGCCCCATCAGCGTCTAAGTAACAAAAGGGAAAAGAAAATTGAGACGGATGCTTGGAGGTTTTATGACGAGCACCACTGAAATTGATGCTAATGGAAAGGTCGTGTCATCTATAAGTGACTCTTCCTCCCGCATTGTCAAAACAATTTTTTACATTTTGCCAAAGAAAAGTAAAAAATTGACTGGAAAAAATTAGTTTTAACAATCAAAATCATGTTTCTCCTTCATTTGTGATTCTTATAGGTGCTGCTGGTTGAAAGGTATCCAGGATGCTCTCATTCCTTTTGTTCTTCCTGGAATTTGATGGTTCGGTGAGCCTAACTTGCTTTGTCTCTGATCCTATCGGTTTGGTTGGTCGTCCAAGGATTCATTTCCATTTGGAAGAAGAAGAATCTTGAAAGGGACTCGCCTCCTCCAAGAATGTGACACAAGTTCCCACTTTACAAACTCTGAAATCCACTTAAGGACCAAGGGGACCAAAGGACCTTTTAAGACTGTTTCCCTGTACCAACCAACCAACGCCAACTTGTTCCATAGGTTGAGCATGGGACACTTTCATTTTACAGCCACTTTGTTTTAAAATCTTGTGATTTCGTGCAACTGACCTTGACTCATGCTGGGGCTTTGGAGAACTTCCAGGAAAGGTGGACGTGGACGAGACTTTTGCGGATTCACGACTTCCTTCTTCCGCTGCTCCTCGGCCATCTTGGACTCTCCAGCAGGATCCAGTTGATTCCCATTTCCCTTAGTGCCCCTTGCCAGCGTTCCAGGCAGCAGCGTAGTACTGAGGATGAGGGAGAAAAGAAAGGTCAAGGTCACGTCCATCCTTGTCGTTTAGCAGGAGAGAACCTCGTGCAAGACCCAACCACTCAGTATTAAACTGAGAAAGCGGATGTAATAACTTGATTGTAATTGGAAAGAATTGAGGTGAGGTGGAGGGACGCATATGTTACTAACTCATCTCCCAACTTGTTCTGCACAACTAAATTCTTAGCAAAAACAAGGGAGAGGGAAGCACCCCGACCACTTCTGACTCCCAGAATCTATAAATCACTCCAATGGATTTGAATTCATAAATTCAGAATTCCAAATCCCATGGACATGGACGAGGTCGAGATCTGTAGATTGACTACCACCGAAATGGTCGCCTACCGTCTCCTTTTGTAGTCCCCGTCCTTCATCCTCTTTAAAAAAAAAAGCAAACACAATTAGAAATAATATAAGACTCAAAGCTTTTATTTAAAGAAAGCGGCCATAAATTACTCTTAATAATGCAATTATTATAGAAAAACTAGGGTACTTCAAGTCTACGGAGCAGAGGGGCACAAGGATTATTCTAACAACTCTTATCTCTCTCTTCTCTTCTGAAAGTAATCGGAGGTGGAATTAAATTCTATTAATAAAAACCCAGCAGTGGGGAATTATGAATGATTGTACGAAAAAAAGAATAAAAGTAAATTAGTAGTGTGGGAATTAATTGATTCCCCAATGGAACTTTGTACATCCAACTTAAATGGAAGAGAAGGAGGAGGGGTCAGGTAATTAAAATTAAAAGAGTCTTAGTCTTCTACCACACATGACACGTGGACTCGATTAAAATTAATTACAGGTGAATCAATTAAGTACACGTTTACGAACGAGGTTGTTCATGTAATAAAGTTCTAAAAGAAGTTTCTTGTTAGGTTTCTAGAGGTCTGTATCAAACCAGGCAGCCTCTTGCTTTCCATCTGATGGAGGCTGTGGAGGAACATCGTCATAACTCTCCATGTCCATTGCATCAAAGTTAAAGTCCATCACTCCAGCATCCCCAAATCCTATTAACACAAAGGAGGAAAAAAAGAAATGTTAAAACCATCAAGACTAAAAATGGTTAACAAGAACGGAAAATCTGACAAAATAAAGCAAAAATGATGGTTAGTTTGTTAGAGCCGAAAAGTATGGGATGGGGTGGGTTATTTGTGAGTGGGTTTCACGGGCTACGACGGTGTGGGGCGTTGTACCTCTGTAGGCACTTTGGCTGGATGCGTTTGGTCCAGAAGAGAAAAAAGACGAGTCAAATACTGTGTCAGGGTTCAACATGTCCTAAATTCAACCAAAAATCAAACAAAATCAAAATAAGACCAAAAAAATATAAAATCAAAATAAATGGTTCAGCAAAAAATGTACGAAGAGATAAAAAGTAGATTTTTTATATATATAGATGAAATCCATTTTAGAGGGAAAAAATATCGTGACGGTGGGAGCGTTTCATATTTCTAGTGTCGAACCTGGAAATCTGGAGGTGGTCCACCCATTTCATGTCCCCCCCACATTGACTCCCTGTCAAAGAGAGAATTGCTAAGTTCCATTGAGAGTCGCTTCTTGTAATCCGGTGGCTTGTCCTCGGACATCCGGAAGAGCGTAGTGGCAGCATAAGTAGCCACGCCTTCATTCCTTGAATGAAGTAATTCCGTAAGGGTTGCAGTTGCTCCTTCACGCTCAATCATGTCTGCTCCTTCTTTGTCCCCAGCAAGCTCACATAAAACTCCAGCGGCAACTCGTTGTACGTTCTCCAGCTCGTGGTAAAGAAGCTGAAAAAAAAATTAAATGAAAATAGTTTGGTTCTAGAAATCTTGAATAATTCTTACGCTACAAAGGTAAAGGGTTCCTTTCTAACCTGGACAAAAACGGGGATGACCTGCATGCCTCTGATCTGAGCCCTGTTGTGACCTTCCTTTGCAAGAATATGAAGTGCTCCCACGGTCCCTTCAACAATTTCTTCCATCCGGACTCCATCTGGATAAAGGGCAGAGCTCCCACCGCTGGAAACGGAAGTGCGGCGTTGTGAGTCCTGGTAAGCTCTCTAAATAAATTTAAAATAAACAAATAAAAATAAATTTTGAATGAATTGAAATTGTAATTGAAATTGTCGAAAATCTAAGCCAACATGTTTTGAAATTTATGAGCTTTCGGTCTTGAGTTTCTAATCTATTCCTAAACAGGTCCTAACAATTCCATAATCTCAATAGAATGATGAATGGTTATTTATGTAACGGTAACTTACTAGTAGGAGATGGACGAGACGCTGGATGGCTCCATTTTCTCTCAAAGGTGCATGGTTAGCAGGGCAGAGAGCGAGGTTCCTGATGAGACCAATCACGGCCTTGATGAGCGGCCAGCGGGATGGTGGCTGCATCAATTTCACTACTACTGGAATTCCATAGGACAAACCTAAAGGAAGTGACATAATGATCACAAATTATTTCTTGGAAATTAACATTCGAAAGCGTAAGAGGTGTGTTTTCTCATTTGGCAATTCCGGCACTTACGGATTGCATTTTGTCCCATTTCCGAAACTGGATGTCGAGAGGTAAGGTGTCGAAGGGCGCAAATTGCGGGTTCAGTAATCTCCTCTCGGTCCCCAGCAGCTCGAACGGTGCTCACAAGAGCTTCAATTCCATTGATTTGACAAACAACCATCTTGTTCTGTTGGTTGTTGCAAGTGAGGTTGGAAAGTATTCCTGCTGCACATGTAACAATGTTTCCATCTCCAGAAGCCAACAGGTTCACAAGTTCTTGCAAAAGAATGTCAAGTCCATCCTGAAAAAGAAAAGGAAATTTATAATTTAGATAAACACTTCCTGCTGACGTTAGCTAAAATCAATGTGGAAATTAAATCCTCCCTTACCACTTTCGTTGCAGCATCTGATAAGTTTCGTAGAGTCCAAAGACAATTCAAGACGAGTCGTTGTGATGGGTTGCGAAGGTGCTTGGCAAGTGCTTGCATTCCACCTGCTTCCACGATTGCGGGCTTGTTGCTTCCACAAACACTCAAAACTGCAAATGAGAAAAGTGTTCAGCATTTTTTGGTTAATACGAAAAATGCAAAGTAGAAAAATTTGTTTTACCTTTGAGAACACGCGATGTTGTCCAGAGCAGTTTCTCATAGTCATAAGTACCCATGATGCGTACGAGCTCAATGGGACCTTGGGAAGCGAGGATGATGAGCTTCGACTCCTGATTCCCATAAGCAAGAATCTGGAGACAGTCAGTCACGATTGCCAGGAACTTGACATTGTTTTTGCAAAGGAGTGAAACCATCTTCTGCAATCCCCCTGCCAGGCGTACAGCCATCTTGGAACCTGATGAAAATTGAGCCAATGAAGTGACCACATTTCTTTTTGGGAGTAAATTGGAAGCAATCAATTACTGACCATCTTGGTGAAGGAGAAGGTTGTGGAGCGTTGTAATGCCATAAAAGAGAACCGCTTCAACTGGAGAGCTTAGAAGCTTCACAAGCGCTGGAATTCCACCACTTTTGAAGATGGCCAACAACCCCTGTCTATGATGTGACAAGTTGTGGAGCGTCCCAACTGCCTCCTTTGTCGTTTCCAAATCATTCGAGCTTGAAATGGCTCGTACGAGAGCAGCAACCTGGATAGAAAGGAATGTAATCAATGAACCATGAACAATGGTTTTAAGTCTTGGAAGTGTGTCATTGTTTCCCACTTACAAGTTGGGGGTTGCTCATGCCTAAAAGAAATGAAAAAATACAAACAGAATTATTAGAAAATGGACTCAACGTTCGAAATATGATTCACATTTTTAAATTCCAGCTGATTTTTGCAAACAATGTAATAAAGTATACGAAACTGGACGTGATCGTAGAAGAAACGTTGCGTTCCCCGTTATCACTCCTTCCACTTTTCCCACACCTTTGGTGCTCATGTTTGTTTGCTTTTGTTTTTGGAGATTTTCATTGATTAAAAAATGGAGTGCGCGGATTGTCAAGTGCTACGTGAAGAAATTCAACAGTGGAGTGCAAAGACTTCCTACGAAACACTGCGGATGGTGAAGCGACAAGTGGCACCATATTTTACAGGAGGGTCAACTCCACGAAAACGGACGTAAACGCGGAAGCTGGTCTTCAGGAGTTGCTTCGGGCCATGTACGTTAACCACACGACAATCGGCTACTTGGTCTATTATTATGTAGAGGAGGACAAGTTCTATGAGTTCCCAATTAAGTTGGAGAAATACGCAAGCTATTTCGACGATTTGTATAATTAAAAAGAAGTAATTCATCTTACATGCATGACGGGCAGCCTCCTTTTTACTCAACTGGTGAACCATTGAGGCTGCATTGGACACGATCACTTGATCCTCATCGTTTAGGAGCTTGATAAGCTCTGGAATTGCCCGAGTAGCAAGATCCGCATCATCTTGGTAGTTGATAATGTTGACCACTGCATGCTTCAACATCTGTGCAGGCTCAGCCAAGCGTTGGACCGCCGTGGGCAATGTAGGGTCAAACTGTGTCGATGGAATCTCCACCCCTTCCTCAAGTGTCTCAGGGAACATGGCCGCTCTCACTCGCTGAGACCGAGTCACGTTCAGCTCCGCGTTCATTTCTAAAGACAAAAATCAGTTGTATTATTAAATGAAGAAATTTCCAGTAAATGAATGAAATGCAATAAATTTACCATCCACTTCGCCAGTAGTAAATCCAGAGTATCCTTGCGAATCCAAGTCAAAGAGAAGGGAACCATCGTCCATTTCCTCGTCACGGATTGAGTGGGCTCCAGTGGAAACTCCTGAGTGAACTCCAGAGTCAAGGACTCCATAACCCCCTTGCTGCCACATCAAAGCCTCACTGTTGTCTTGCTCTGTAATAATTAGAACGCCATGGTTTACTACATTGAAATAGTTCTTCGCTTGTAATTGTAACAACAGTTTTAACTTACTTGACCGGGAAGGGGGTCCAGTCTGCATTTGATAAGCCATGTTAAGGCTGTTCGAGATTCAGCCGATCAATCAACAGATTCACCGCTGCTTGCACACGCTAATTTCGAGAATCGACGTGATGTGAAATGTGAATCAAGTTGACAATGGCACTACACCAACTAACTTACAATTAAGATGACGAGATGACTGATGACGGAATGTTAACGGGCCGGAACTTGTGACACCCTCCCCTGCAGTGAGTAATTTACGGGGAAACAATCTGAATTAATCACATCCACTTGTTCTCTTTTTCTGGGTGTTATTATGGCGGTGATTGGAATGCGGAGGAGGAGGAAGGAGGTGGAAGGGAAGATGAGTCTGTCCTGTCAACAAAAGAAAACAAAAAAACGAAGGGGAGATTGAAATGGAATGGAAGTCCCTTTTTACCATTTCATCCCCTTCCTTTTAGCAATTTCTAAAACACACCCTCTTTTCACTGGTTTTACACGCCGTGACTAGGCTAACTTATTACAAAATATACATTCAATTCACGGAATTTTAAGCTTTAATTCCAATTTCATTCGGCTGGTTTGCTAATTTAGCGGGTCCTCCCCAAGTTTTCTATATAAAACAACTTGCATGGAGTATCAATAAATTCTAAAATTTTAACATTGTAGGCCGACTTTTCTATCACTTCAGTTGAACTTTTTTTTTTTAATTAGACCAAAAATTGCTAAAATGGTTTCTAAGATCTCACGTTTCATATGCATTTTACTTATTAAAAATATTAATTCTTTTTTTCTTAAAATTATTACTATTCTTTAAAAACTATAGTTTATTCAATAGATAATTCAATATTTTTTTTTAATTCAATTTTTTATTTCTAATTTATTTCTAAAAGATAATAATTTGAGTGGAAATTATTTATTTTTTAAGCAGTTGGGCGCGTGTGTTTTAGAATTTATTGGGGACCAACGCCCTAATTTGAATTCTCAAAAATAACGGTGATTGAATTTTATGTGCAAATACCAGATATTTTTGATAACTTCCTCTAAAATTATTTGCATTAATATGTGTATCAGTTATTTTTACGAAAGAAGGTATGTAATTTTTATAAGTTAATTTAGGTTTAGGTATAGTATTCTTTGAAAAATAGGATTCATAAAGCAGTTTTTGTCATCCGGCTTCCTACGCTTTTGCGCAGAACAGTTGAAATCCATTTGAGATGAGACAGACAGACGGTGGGCCATCTCGATTCCATTCTGAAAGTGAAGTGATTGGAGAGGAACTTTACACCTCGTGTTGTCATCTGCCGTCTTTTGGTTACTTTTAATTTAGGTAAGTAATCGTTAATTACTTGTTGTAGAACAATTAACCAATCTAAGCATGTCTATTTTAGTTCAGTTTTCAATTTTAAAACGAATCGTGAAGTTAAGTAGCTCACTAATCAATTAACTGGTAAATTAATCGCATAAATTGTGTGGCGCCAAAGGTTAATTTCAAAGTTGATTAGTGCATAGTGCATGCTTTGCCTAGATTTAGCCAGCAGCAGCACAGGTCAGCGATTGTCTGGAAGCGTTTAGTATGAATGATTGAACCAAATATGACGAAATGATAGTAGCTTGATGTCTTGTCTAATTACATTTTTTTTGTTGTGCAGGCAAAATGGTTAAGATTATGAAGGCCGGGAAAGTGGTGCTGGTCCTCAACGGACGGTACGCCGGAAGGAAAGCCATCGTTGTCAAAAACTTGGACGATGGATCAGCTGAGAGGCCCTATGGACACGCCATCGTTGCAGGGATTGACCGATACCCAAGGAAAATTGTCAAGAGAATGAGCAAAGAAACTGTGAAGAAGCGCAACAAGCTGAAGGCCTTCATCAAGGTCAGTACAACCACCCGCCTTTGCGATTCTACCATGTGTATTTGGCCTCGTTGCTGATTGGGGGATTCTTTGGGATTTTAGGTTGTAAACTACAACCATTTGATGCCTACCCGCTACTCTGTGGATATTCCCTTCGAAAAGCAGGCTCAGAACGTCAAGAGTTTGAGGGACCCAATGAAGCGGAAGAAGGTTCGCTACCAGATCAAGTCCAAATTCGAAGAGAGGTACAAGAGCGGAAAGAACAGGTGGTTCTTCCAGAAACTCCGATTCTAATTCTCAGTAGGACCTCTTCAGAATTAATAAATTGTTTCTAATTAACACTTCCCTGTTCTCCAGGTTCAGTTGATTTAGGGGTCACATTTTTAGGGCTCAGGGGCAAGCACAAGTGCTTGGGCCCAGTTGGCTAGGACAAAGGTCAATCAATAACTTATGGACGTGCGAGCAGGAAGTGGGGACTTCTTCGATAGCCCCGACACAAAATCCCTTGCTTCCTGGTCCCATGTCCTTGATTTCAAAACGTCGAGGAATAGAAGGGTGACCTCGTCGTCAGTAGCCCTTAGCTGGAGGTTCATGGGTTGTGGAAATGGTTTGTCAGAGGTCACTCCCGGCATCTAATGTTGAAAGAATGCAATTCGGTGACCTCTCTCATTGGGTAGTGGCGTTGATTAATCGTTAACGGATTACCAGTGCAAGCGGGACGAGAGCTTCCCCCATGAAGTCATTGGCCGATAGTACGTCCACATCTTTCATAGTTAATCGGACCACAGTCCTGGGACTAGCAACGGCTTCGTTTTCCAGCAAAAATTGAAGCGTTTCTTCAAAAGTTGGATTGAGCGTCCTATTCTGTGTCTGCGTTCGCATCGGCTCCACATCTCCCGTGCTTCCGTGGATGATGACGTCAATTTCTACACGGGGGTCACTCGTAGGATTAAACTTTCGGCAAATGTCCCATATCGGGGAAGGACGGTCACAAGCCAGGAGTTTTTGTGCGGAAATCACTTCTATGCTCAACTTCCGGTCAAATACGGAGACCCGTACCTGGAGGTTGCCCAACTTCCCCTCAGGTTTCAATTCCTGGGAATGACAAGGACAACACAAGAATAACTACATTGTTCCTAATTTGTCGGATTTAACGTCAAGGATCAATTGACCTCATTTGTTCCTTACCAGTTGCTCTGTCGCTCTTTCATAAAAGTATCGAGTTAGGACTTCCTCTGTAGGAAGAGTGAAGAGGTGCAAGAATTTGGTGATCATTCGAAATTGAGGAAGGTCAAGATGAGAATCCTTCAATCCTTCCCCATTCCCTCTCAGATAATCAATCAAGGCAGGAAGGAGGGACTGGAGTTTCTGGAACTGGAGCGACTGCTCAGCAGTGGAAGTGGCATGTACTCCAGGAACTCCGATTACCGCTCTCCTACACTCCTGACAGATGACAATCCAGAATACTTGGAGCAACCGGACAAAGTTTTCATGGAAAAGGAATTGATGGAGGATCCGGAGATTTGTTTCCAGATATAAAAGTAGAGGCTCGAGAAGGTCATCGGGCTCACGATCCTCGTCCAGTAAAATCACAATTTCTTCCCATGCTGTTCGAATCTGAAAGAAAAAAGTTGTGGAAGCATCATCAGTGATAGTTCTGCAGGGAGCAATAAACTGGCAGCATTAAAATTTACTTCCGGTCTGATACGGGATGAAATTCCAGCGAGGATCGCCTGGATTTCCATTTCAATGTGGTTGACAGCGGTGACGATAGAGTTGACAATCCTGGAGTGACAGATTCTCAGGGCCTCGCTTCCAGCCCCCACCGTCTCCCCAAGCGCCTTGAGCAAATCGTCAATCCACAACTCCTGTGGAAGTTTTTGCACAGTTTGCTGAAATTTCAAAATTTCCATTCAGATGTGACCTATGTTGTTTGATTCCGGTTTCGCTTCCAGTTTACCTGGACGTATTGAATGTTGTTGAGGGAAGTGCAGAGTCGTTCAGAAATGTCAAATCGGTCCACAGTGTCAAAGTATCCCTCCTGGTCAATCTTCTTCCGCTTCAACTTTGCAAAGAGAATGGAGACGTAGGTCATGACCTCCACAAGGAACATACTCACGACAGAACTCTCCGCAGGGTCCGGCCAGTCGAGTTCCTTTGAAAAGTTCGCAAGTTGATGGAAGATTGTCACAGTTTCAAAGGCAGAGTGACTCGTGAGCTGATTTCCTTCCGAGATGACCCCATCCGTGTTGATTGAGGTTGAAATCAGTTGATGAGCTCTGACAAAGGCGAATCCCAGCCAAAGGATGAGGACAGGGCGGAACCATTCATGGAACTTGTCCAGGTGATCATAGAACTTTTGTCGCCCAACTGTCCCTGAAAAGACTTCCTTCTGGAAAGAAACAAAGGCGTGGGTTTGGGCGTAAAGCTCAAAGAGGCAGCGACACCAGCCCTTGTGCTCCGGACTCATTCGGAGAAGGATTTTCCGCTGGGTGTCGTTGTCCCCAAAGTTCTGGAGGGCAGCCCACGTCGTCCCTTCCACGTCCTTGACAATCCCTTTCTGCAACTCGTCATAGAGAAGGGGAAGGTACTCCAGGGAGCTCTCCATAGCAAAGACGGGATGCCAGCGCTTATGACCTTCTCCAAGCGTTTTGTTCACTTGTCCAACAACCTGGATAAAATAAAACAAACCAAGGTCATAGCAAAATTCATAGCGGTAATCCCTTCGTTTTTGTTTCTCACCTGGGCAAGGGCGCAGATGACTTGAGTCTCATTTTGATCTGGCGGTCCGCTGACGTGTTCCTTGTGGGTATCCTGGTACCATTCCTGAATGCCGATGCGGAGGGCCGTCTTGAGCTCCGTTTCCAGGATGGACAATCGATCCAGTGCCCCCATTCGAGAAAGGATACTCGTGACATGACGCCACACTTTCAGCGCTTCTTCAACTTTCTCTTGCCGTTCTCTGAGGTGGTTCCGAAGTACATGTAGAGGTACTTGAAGGGACTTGATGAGGGAGCTGAGAACTTCGGCAGTGTCGCCAGTCGCTAGCGTAGAGTCCAGTCTGGAGTTCCGCATGGACGTGTTCAATTCCTTGAGACGCTGCTCAGTCCCGTGCATCCCATGAAGATGTCGTTTGGCGTAGGCGTTGAATCGAATGATGGCCTAGGGTCAAAGAATTTCAGCCAAACGGAATTGATTTGACACTGGAAAGATAGTAGGAGCATTTCCTTACCTGCGTAGATTCGCTTATGCCATTTTGCAGTCCGTACTGGAAGAGGAGGCAAGTTGCAGTGACTGGAATCTCACCGTCCCACACGTCCCCACCCCCAACCTCTTTCCATTTCCGAGCCTCAGCTTCCAGGATGTAGTCCCAGAGTTTCTCCAGGACGAAACGAGGAGAGTAATCCGTTTGCTGAAAAATGTTGACGTGATTTTCAGAATTTGTGAAAAGGTGTGAGGTAAACTGTGCTTCCAGCTCTTACGAATTGAACACCGTGGCGATAAGAATGTGTGAGCCAAATTTGGACAAGGATTTTCCCTTCCGCTTCCGCCCCACGGTGAGTTTGCCCGTGTAAATAAAACCAACGCTCCTCTCCCTCTACTGGAATCTACAGGAATGAAACGATAATTAATGAGTACGTTTTGACCTTGACCCTCCAAATGACCTGTTCCTTACCTCGCTAATTTTAGTTTTTGCTTTCCCAATAAAGTCGTCACGCTTCCCCCGCTGGAAACCTTCATTGAGGATTTCCATCCCCTCCTGGACTCGGCTCACTCGTGGCGCATTTGTAGCTCCCTGGAGAGAATGGATTACTTCCACTTCGTCATCGTGGTCCCAGACCTGGAATCCAGCAAGTCTAAATTACGGGACCAATTAACTGGAATTGAAATTTAAGAGGATGGACGAGGCCGTCCTTCTGCTCACCTCGATGTGGAGAATGTCATGGGAGGGACGAAGGGCCAGGCACTGGAAGCGTTGTTCCCAAATTGGATTCAGCGTCTGGTGCACGATTGTGGTCCGGATTGCCTTTGGAACTGATTGGTAAACTTGGTCAAATCTTTGCTCCGCCACAGGTCGTTCTCGTCCCTTGGACGTCTTGACCCCTTTAGGCTTTTGTGGGCTTCCAACATCAATGCTTCGCCAGGTCGATTTGTCCATCTGAAAAACAACCATCTACATTTCATTTTAGCATTCTACGTATTAGCATTTTTTAGCATTTAGCATTCTTGACCTTTATGCCGACGTTCTTACCGATTCTTCCGTTTCTACCGAGATGAGGCAGTAGGGGTCTGAGAGTCCATTTTTGTCTCGTGAAGCCAAGTTCTCTGCTCGACGAATCCCGACGTTGACGATGGTAAGAGGGAACGGTTCTGCAGTAACTTGTTGGATGTAGTCGACTTGCTCCTGAAAATGGGAACAGACAGCATGAAGATTTTTCAACAATTCTGCTGCGGAAGTCAAAGGTCGAAGGTCACTCACCTGGGCATCCCTGGCAAACGAAACTTGGACATAAGTGAGCATTTCTTCCTGGGTCGACGGGAAGCGTATACTTGGTTTCCCTAACGTGTGAGTCCCGGTATACAGCGCTTCTCGGTAGAGCATCTTCCGAGTCAACGTGGGACAGAGGTGGAGACGGTGCTTCCGGACGCTCTCACATGATTTGGATTCGTAAATCTTGACCTCAATTCCACCGTTGGAAGAGATCCGAGCTCGTCCGCCATCTTCCAGGGGCCCCGGGTTGGAACGGGAGCGACGACGCTCCAGCATCATCCCAGGAAGAACATCAAACTTCACGCTCATCACAAATTCGGTCACTCCAGAGCAAAAACGTAAAAGATAACAACTAAAAATCAGCAAAACTTGGAACGAATTCCAAGAGTAGCGCTGGATGTTGTCTCCGGGTGTTTGGAGTCGACTTGTTTACCCACGGTGCTGGGACGGTTACCAAAGAAAGTTGCGCTGCAAAGTTCTCCCATTCATTAATTTTATTTTGGTAAATCATTCATAACGGAGTCCTCTCCCACTGATGCTCTCTCCCTATTATCAAAATAAAGATAAATATTTTAGCGTTAAATTGAAGATGGGGTTGAATTTTAAGTTCAACGATTCTTCTCTTGTGGAATTTAGAAACGTCGCCAAGGCTCATTGGCGATGTTTTTGTAGAGGAGGGCGAAGAAAATGTAAAGTCATTTTATGAATTTTTGATTGGAGAGAAGAAGGGAGGGGGATCACTTTTGCTTTCTGTCGTCAAGTCTTAATGGGCATGTAGGTATCTTCATCGGAATCTCCGGACGGCTGTTTTCCTGGGTCTCCGACCAATAATGTCGTTCACTTGGGAAGGAGGAGGGGCACCGCTGAAAAAACAAAAAAGGTAAAAAGGTAAACTAAACTCATAGGTATACGAGAGGGTCAAGGGTCTACAGTCACAGTCAGCGTTTGCTTCACTTACGCGTTGAAGAGGACAGGGCCTGATGAGGGTGGCGCTCCAGGATTCTGTCCGAATGATAAATTGGGGACTAGGTTGTATGGGGACCTGGAACCAATCAAAACCATCCCTCATTTATAGTTTAATTCATGAACGGTTTTAGTTTGTAAAGTTGCCGCTGTCAAAACGGGCAGGGGTTACTTACGG
>JAQIWD010000340.1:0-23622 GCA_034694825.1 Anurida granaria
ATTCAAGAATGTTTGTAGTTTGTTTGTGCGTGGAAGAAGAATTTTAAATCTCCCTCTCCCCGTTAACACTTTAGAGTCTATCTTATTTAGAGTAATCTTATCTAAATATCAATAATAATTATCTAAAAATTTAAATATTATGTTCAAAATCTGGAGTATTGTCCGTTAATTGCTTACGGGGGGATTCAGAAGACGAGTCTTAATTTTTGAAGGCAAGGGAGGGGCATCTAAAAACATTTCTCAAAGAGGATCCAGCCATTGAGAAAAAAAATAATAATTTTGACTCAGATTAAGGAGGAATTATAAAACAGTGCTGCATGATGTCACGATTTGGAAGTTAACTAAAATAATGTAATTCGGAACAACTAACGAAAATTCTTCTCGAAGAGGCTCAATAAGCCCTTGAAATTTTAGAAAAAAAGGGAAATGGAGAAAGCTAGAGAGAAACCCTAAATTATTCAAATGCTCATCCTACTGTCTTCGGCAAATTCCAAAAATTTTATGAAATTTCTTAGCAGAGGAATTGAGCGTAATTTAATCCGAAATAACAGATGTCAAATTACGTTTTTGAGCAGAAGAGCAAGATCCGCAGAATGACATTTTTACCAATTGAAACAAAATGGTGTTTTTTGTTTTTTTTTATGACATTTCCGCTATCCAAAACTTGGTAAATCGAATTTCTTGGAACAGCCGAAATCATAAATTGCAGTTTGCAAAAATTCGCCGTCTCGAATTCTCAACTGGCCATTCTGATTGGTTTGTATAATCTCTGTTCGGTTAAGATCGTGTCATGGACCTTGTCGCTACTCACAATTGAAACAGTTAAAAACGTACTGATTTCCGACGCCATTAACGCAACTTTATGAGTGAAAAATGAAAAACTGTTTCAAACATGGAGCTTAACTCTTTTTTTTTGAAAATTGTGGTTATTGATTGAAATAAATTGAGCACGGATGGATGAGCACGGCCAAACTGACGGCGCCAAAAAATGAATTACCAGCTGATTTTTGCTGTTTTTATCATCCGACTGAATTTCCCAACATCGCATCGCATCGGCTGGCTCTTTTCTTTGATTAATTTAGCATTTTAGCAGTTTCTAACGCTCTGTTCTGTCCTTACGGATCCTCTTGTCTAGTTTTTGATGACTTTTTGACCTAGAATGAGTTGCTATTTAGTATCCTACAACAATCAACTGACTACATCAACTGTCAAGAAAGGAACGCTTATCCTCAGCTGTAAACCGTTTGCGTACACCCTCATCAGAAATTACACTCAAACTCACTGTGATTCCTGCTTTAGCAAAACGTAAGTTCATAATTTATGAATTACAAAATAGCTATGTAAGTTGTCACACTTGTCATTTTGAACCAATCATTCAACCCGGTAGTCGCAAGGGGGGGGGGGGGTTATGTTATCATTTCTTATTTGCGCTGGTTATTCAGTTTACCAACCGCCAAGCGTAGCAACGCATATCTTCTACTACTTACGTGCGGGATTCTTCATTTGTATAACGTACAAATTGTGCTGAGACAATGCGGATATCTGACTGCGAGTGATTGCCCTAATTTAGTTTGCTTGTTGAATAAATGAAACAGTGAGAAGTGCGTGGGGGAAGATACGGAGGATGGTCACCTATCAAAATGTGGAGGATGTCACCTGGTACGCTACTGTGACCGCAACTGCCAAAAGAAGGGATGGTCCGACGGTCACCGCTGGGAATGTAAAGGGTTTAAAAAATATGGGAAGCTACCGCCCGCATTCTCCAGGCTTCTGCTCCGTGTCATTGTCAAACTACAGGTACGCGCTTGATTAATTGGCATCATGAAAGAATTCCAGTCAATTCGTGTAGTTATTTATTTTACAGGGTAAATCACACGTTTCAGACCGGATCAGTCCTACAATGAGCCGTCGATTCCATGATCTCATGTCTCGTAAGTTTTTCTTCATCTTCAGTTATCACTTCATAATTTTTTTTTACTTCAAACCTTGATTTAACCCGACCTTGTGTTGTATTCAGATTACAGTGAAGTTAGGGAGGATGCTACCCGGATGGAACACATTTATACCTCTGCAAAGGTTGTAGAGTCCTTGTTAACCCCCCAAGGAATCACCATGCCGGATGAACCTGAGCTTATTGGAATTTGTGGAAGGGTAAGTTCCCATAATGAACTTTCATGTCCAATTTCTGGAACTTTCCTGAGACGATTTTGATTGGTCTAGATTTATGTCAACACGTTCAGTATCACGGATCCAGAGTTGCATCAAATTGGGTCTGGATTATACCTCGGCGCCTCCATTTTTGATCATTCTTGTGAACCTATGGCATTTGCCACTTTTCAGTCCACAACCATCTACATCCGCAACATTCGGGACTACCCGGAAAGTTTACCGGTAAAGTCTAACATCAATTATCAACAGACAGTCTCCTAACTGGGTAACCAGTTTGGAATTTTTGTGTTATAATTCTCATTGATCATTTTCAGATTGACAAAGTTACAATCTCTTATCAAGATACCCTGAGGCCATCACCTCTTCGGATTCCCGAACTCCGCAGTATTTATTACTTTGATTGTCAGTGTGAGCGCTGTTGCGTGCTCAAATACGATGCATCAATGAGCTCCATTTTGTGCCAAAATACGAAACCAGTTTGCACTGGAGAGGTACGTATGACGTGACCACTTACTGCAAATTAATTTATGAAATAACTTCAAGTTTGTATCAAAACAGATTCAAATTACTAAAAGTGAGGAACTCTGTGCATGCCCTGACTGTGGGTTGTCAATTTCCGAAGAATTAGCCTCCAGCGTTCAAGAGACGGAGGAAATGGTTCGTGGAAAGTTGCATGAAATGCAGGATATTTCATGTAAGTCTTCTTTTTAACTAAATCTATTACATTATTCAATGTAAACCTTTCCTGTTTTGCTGAAGATTTGGACGTGTGTGAAACTTGTTTGAACGTGATGAAATGTCAACATTTTTCCGACACTCATTGGCTCGTCACCACGATGGCCTCACATGCCTTTGACTCTTCGATTGAAATGAGCCGCTGGGCGACTGCGCAGAAGTATGGAGAACTTGCTCTGAAAGGTTACAGGTAATTGTGCAATGTCTATCAGGCTGATGATCCTATTTAAGTAACTCTCTAGCAGTTGTTCAGTTTTAATTGGAACAATTTGTGGTTACAGGAAGTACTTATCTCCATATCATCCGTTCCTTGGGATTATGCTCCTCAAATTAGCAAAACTCACCTGGTACCTGGAGAAGGAAGCAGATGCCAAAGCGTTTATTACGGAAGCCAAGAACATCATCCACATTACGCATGGTCCCAATTCATCATTTTCACTCACCACAGTCTTCCCACTGCTCAAGGAAATCACCTTGTACTCCTCTTAATTGGGATTCACTTATGTCAGAGGTCAGCTGTTGACCTTTAGTTACGCGTTAACCTTGTGCACATTTTTGAAATATCAAGTGCTACAAATAAAAACGAATTTGTGCAAATTGGATCTGGGAAAGATGTTTTTGCAGCGTTTTTTTGCACCAGTTTTGATGCTAGCCATACTTTTGTGACTCAACTTTCTGTTTTTCTATTCCAGTGAGGTCACTTTATGAGCTGGAGCATCGGAAGAATGGCACGCTACGTGACCCACTGTAAATACATGGAACAGTTGAAGGCAAATGACGACCGGTGCTTACAAGCCTTTCAAAATGGAAAGTACCTCATGTTCTCCGACGGAAAACCGCTCCTCTACTACGGCGACCCGCAACAACGTCACCCAGTGTTAAGCATTAAATTCACTTCGTTCAAGGGTAAGGATGAAACTGTGGTACTTCTTATCCTTGAACTTTGACCTCCGTAAACTTGATTTAGAAACGGAAGCATTCTGCGGAGAAAACCTGAGCAGTCGTTCTACCCTCCTTGGAATGGACGAAGACACGGATGACACGGTCCTCTTTGCATGTCCCACCAAGGCCAATCCCCCAGAAGAGGTCACCCCCTCCGCTCCGCCAGGCACGAAATTCTCGGACATGCGTACGGCCATTATGACCCTGATGCCAAAAGAAGCCTCTATCGTCGCCAGGGGATACTGCATGCTCAAGTGGTTGGAAACAATGAAGTTCTGCCCAACTTGTGCGTCGGCGCTGAAGAGGAACGCTGCCGGGACAAGTCTGAACTGTGATTCATGTACGACAGGGAACCGACATTACCCGATTACGCACCCGGTAGCAATCACGCGCGTAGAAAATTCCGAGGGGGATCGGGTGCTGCTCGTGAGACAACCACGTCACCCGCCTGGAATGTACTCATGCATCGCTGGATTCATCGAAGCTGGTAACATAACTAAGTCACGAAGCAGTCAATGTCGCCAATTTCGCCTTTAACCGCGGTTTTATGAATGTCGCAGGAGAATCACTGGAGGACGCAGTGAGACGTGAAGTGGCGGAAGAGGCAGGAATTGTGATTGGGAAAGTGGGATATTTCGATTCCCAGACATGGCCGTTGCCACAGAATTCTTTGATGTTGGCCTGCACGACTAGGGCCATGCCCCATTCCACAGCTGTAAGTGTAAGGGTCACTGGATATGGGTTGGAAACGTGGGATGGTGATGCATTGACCTTTGACCTTTCTTTCAGCTGGACATTGACAAGGAGGAGCTGGAAGATGCCAGGTGGTTTAGTAAGGAAGAAGTGAGGGCCGCCTTCGACCGGATTGTTGCAAATCCGAACCTCCTCCGATCAAATGACGAAAATGTGCTAATCATTCCGCCAAGTGGTGCTATCGCTCATCATCTCCTTAAAAATTGGATACACCTCCCGTAGATTCTAACAAAATTCTGCATTTTCAAACGGTAAAGTCAATTTTACTTAGCCAGTTATATTATAGTGGGAGCTTGAATAAAAATGCAGCCGTATTGTAATGGGAACCAAACGAGAAACAGTTTCCACCGCCACCGAAAACGAGCAAGTAATCCTCACTACTCCCTTCCGGTTGTAGCACATGCGCCGAGAAGTCAAATGGAAGAAACAGGTGAGGTGATCCTAGTTCCTATTTTTAAAAAAATCAGGGTCATTCATGTTTGTTTTAGAAAAATGGACGCTTACCAGCTGAAACCGTCGAGTGTCACTCGTGTCAAAGTTGATTGTGGTTATGAACGTCGATAGCGAAGTGTCAGAATCATTCCCGTATCCACCTACGATATGTAGGAGCTGTCCATGGAAGAATATTTTATGGCCAACCTTACGCCCCTCTCTTTCAAACTCTGTCCAGCGCTTCCAGGCCCTTCCTTCCGGGCAGTTGTAGCGATACTCCCAAAGAGCGTCCTGGCACAAGCTCGTGTCGTCCACTGATATCCCTCCGACTACAAAAATGGACTTTCGGGCAGGACACGTGCAGATGGCATGGGAGTGTCGCTTGGACGGGTATCCAGTTGGTGCCTGTCCGGGTTCCAGCGTGTCCTCAGCCCAGTGTTGACGCTTCCAGGTATTTTTTCTATCCAATGGTAAAGTCCACACGTCGTTGGCAGCATTTCCCGAGCCCTAAAATCGACCATCAAATAAAAATTAAAAAAACGCAAAATGCCAACCGATGTCAATTTTTCAATTCGGATTTCTGAAACTGTACCCCGTTTAACTTTCCACCAAACAGGAAAAGGTGGGCCTCGCCATTTTTGTCGGTGAACACCGTCGCCGCATGTCGCCACCGTGGAAATGGAATCCCGCTATCGGGGTGATAGGCGTTGAGAGTGACGATGGATTCCGGTGACAAGGGGCATGCCGAATCGCTGAAGTCCTGAACTTGGACAGCATCCCCTTCTTTCCCATTCGCAGGAGACCTCCTACCCCCAAGTACTAGAATGCTGGCAGTACTTTCAGAGAATACGGCAGTTGCGTAATTCCTGCCGAAGCACTCCGCCGTCGCCAATACGTCAGATGTAACTTTGAAGCCTCCGGTTGAAGAAGTTGAGCAGCTAATCCTGGTGATACTCCGTTGGAGGGCAGATCCCTGATTTGTTCCACCGATGACATAAATCTTGTTCCTCGCCACCAGACTTGCGTGACCTTTGACCTTCCAGGGGATCTTGGTAGTGAGCACCCGCTGATTGTCCACTTTTAAAATGATTCCAGCTTCCTTTGGGATTGGCGTGTTGGTTGTGGGGAATTCAAACCGAGTGAGTGGGCTGGGAAGAATGTTCTCGGATTGACCAATCCTGACAGAGTAATGGAGACAAGTGGCAATCAAGGCTTCGTACTCGTCAAATTGTAACTGAGGAGCTGGAGCGATTGGACTCGGTTCGTCCTTTGTTATTTCAATGAATGCATCCCAAGCATTCATGACTTGACACGTCTTGAATTTCTAAACAAACTTGAATTTATAAGGGAAAGTAATAATGATCGCTTAAAATTGGTGGAAAAAGTAGGGATTACGTGTTTCTGGAGCTGCAGAAATTGTTCTTCTATTCTTCCGTTTGATTTCACAGAGAGGATTGGGCATCCATTCTTCTGAAAATGGTCGACCATGATCCTTCCGAAGGAATCATTAGGATTTGCCTGTTCGTAGGCAAAGTAAACGCTCCGAGGTACGTTGGCAACGATCCATCGCAGGATGTCGTCACTCCTAATTAGAAAAAAAAAGGAATTTGGGTTCATTAGATGTTTGTTACATGGCTAATCTGAAATCTGATTGACTCACTCTCCATAAGCAAGGTAGTTGACGACACACTCAGAGTAGAAGATGGCAGGACGCGACAGGTCGAATCCTGATTCGACTAGATTCCGTCCAACACTATCCATGGCGCGTAAATCTCCAGGAACGAAGAAGAGGCGACCTTTGGACATTTCCAGGAGCACTGCGTCAGTTTCTATAATTTCCCCCTTGCGAGCAATGACACTAGGAAAATCCACATCAAAGAACCTTAGAATTCTACTGCCACAATCTGCCAAGAGACGGAAGAACAGAGTATCCATACCAGCTCCCAATGACACAACCTTTAAAGTAACAAATGGGATTGCAATTGCAAAACACGGCAAACATGTGCGAATTGTACACGAATCGACATGACCTTACTTGTATGGGTTCGGCGCTGCTTAGGATAAGGGTCCGTATAAAGTAATCACAGACGCGAAAGCGGACGTAGTAGCCATAACAAATTAGGGATGTCCGATTTGGAATTGTAGCACCTTCCCCGCCATTGAATGCATGGAAATAGGGGTCTTCCCATAACCCATTGGCAATGGCGGCCAATTTGGAATCTGAACTCCAGTCGCCAGTCCTTCTTACTTGAATCTAAGAATACAGAACAGAACCGAACGAAACGATTAATCTAAGTAAAGCAGTTAATCAGCAAAATCATCCGAACGAACTCACAAAAAAACATTAAAATCACTTACAACTTCCGTTGTTTTTCCATTTCCGGATATCGTCAAGCCTCGAATTACTTCTGGCATGACTTACAGATGACCTTTAAACTTAACTAATTTAATTTAACCAAAAAGTAAAGCTACTCTAAAAATGTAAACAAGAGCGTAACAGCTGACTGGTTTTTCTAAAACGCGACTAGAAAGTGACTTTCCCTTCGAATCACCACATCTGGACATCTTAAGTAAACATGGGCACCCAGGTTGAAGTTAACGAAATTTGGCGTTTTATGCACGACGAACAGTTGACGGTAACGATTTGAAGCGTTTTTATTAACAAAATCCCATACTCTATGGCTTACAACGTTCATGAATTTGGACTCTGTTGCCATTTGAAGCAAAATCCGACGCTGGCGTCATTCATAGGTGTTATTGCTTCAAGGCCATCCGTACGGACGCTCAGGATGAATGGTTTGACGCTTGCTGTACAAAAACAGGGTTAAAATAAACGTTCGTTACACACCATCACACATAAATTAGGAATTAATTGTTGCGTACATCGGACGAATGTGTTTGCATATCCAAAGTAGATGTCGCAAAATCTGTCAGTGAAAGATTGACCACTTGCCACTCCCGTAGGGTATTGCACCATTCCTGGAGGTGGGAGGGGAAAGGCAATCCCTCCTGGAATTGTCACGTAGTCTACTGCGTTCGTTGCGCTACAAATACCTAGTATTGTGGGTGTGGTAGGTTGTACTGCTGGAAGGGGCGTTGGACCCGAAATCTTGACTTCTCCGGGCTGGCAAGCCGACCACTGGAACACAACACAGTTGGAGGTATAGCGACATTGGCCGACATTGACTACGTTTTTACACACAACTCACGTCTATGGAGCGCATGCCCTCTTCCACGCGTACACAAATGGAGTAGCCCAGATTTGCCAAGTGCTGCCCCGGCACCAAATTGAAACTGCTGACTGTGCCAGAGAGCCCCTGATAGTACTGGAGGCAACCCGCAGGGGCCCTCAGTATGGCCCTGCATGGGATCATCAGGATTTCAATGTTCCATTCCCGCTCTACATCGTTGTTGGAACTCAGGAGAATGTTCAGCGTCATGGTCTCGCTGGACCCAAACTCGAGGTACACTGGAAAGATGAATGACGCAAAGACATATAAGTCATTAGGGACAAGAGTTTTAGCTGATAAATGACGTCGCTTACTGTGTTGGCCGTCGAGGTTCCCACAGAGTGCAGGTATTCCAGCTCCTTGCGCTGAAACTGTGAGCATGTCATTTTTGCATACCCCTGACTCTACCCCCGTGTTTCCACCTCCACCACCTCCAGCCGGCGGAGGCGAAAGACTTGGGCTAGCGATGTCAAACTTGATGAAATTGAGGCGGAGCTGGCAAGTGTTGACTTGTTTTCGGATTCGGATCTGACAGACGTCACTTCCGGATGGGCGATACTTGGTGGGGAAATCGGGATTCCGGAAGAAAGTTTGGTTTTGATTCACAATTGATCCGCAGCTACTGAAAACTAAAGGGAAGGAAGTCTCAAGGTCAATTAAGGTCAGAGGCTTCCAGTCCCTTCGGCGTTCTGGGCTTACATTGACAGCAGACCCCAAGGCCCTTGGCGCAAGTCCCCGCTGCCAATCCCCCAAGCGCTGTGCACTGCGGGCGGGTGTAGCAAATTCCATTTTCTTCCGTTGTCGTTCTGCAAGGCTCGTTTGAAAAACGGACCAACGTAAACAACGGAAAAACTGCAAGCATCCAAGAAAAATGGAAAATGCTGAAAAATTTGCAACAAAAATGCAAAAAAATGTATATCTGCTCAAATTTTTCTTACATTTTCCGTCTCTCGGATTCAAACTTGTGGCTTCGGTCTGATTGGAGTAAGGACCAGCAAATTGAGCGCTGGATCGCTGTTTGTGTTCGAAGGATGCTGATGCTGAAGAGAAATGTAAACGGCTTGTGGTCCCCCAAAGAAGAAATAGTGCGATGCAAGAAGCGGTGAAATCCATTTCCGCAGTTTTCAAGGTCTGACGCCTGGGAAGATTAGGGGAGCGTCCATTTATAGATTCGCAGATGACACGAGGCCTATCCGACTCTGATTCGACACCCTTCTGCTGATTTATGGGTTCCTATTCATAAATTTATGACCAACTGTTCTTCACGCCAATTAATAAATAGTTACATCTCATCTTCCTGCCATCGTATGCATCCATTGGGAACTCCAAGAATTGAGCCAGAAAGGTCAGGAGGTCAAATGCCTCATACCCATAACCGCAGATGAATATTTTCTTTTTTTTTTAGGATTTCCGGTCTCCAAATAATTGACCGAGAAATTTAATCTTTTCTTGACTTGACCTAGAAATCAAGCGGAAAAATAACGAAACATAAATCACCTGACACGTTTCCTTCCATAAAAAGTAAATTCACAAATGCAGAATAGAAAAGAGGGATAACGCGTAACGCATCACGGAATCAAAATTTTATTTTGTATTCGCTTATTTCACGTCTCTGTTTTCAATTGAGTATTAACGCTTTTTTAATAAACCTAAGAATATATTAATGAATAAATTAAACAGTCCTGGCATGTAGAAACTGCAGACAGGTGCACGCTCACCCTCCGTTTCCCACAGCTTTGCTGTTGGTGCTGCTAATCACACTGAAAAAAAATGGTGCGTCCAAATTACAAAAAGCGAGGGCGGAATTAATTGCGGACGCTTTACCTGAGGTTTCCATTGGAACTTTTATGAGTAACGTCACGTGTTTATGCGGGAAATGTTCTGGAGGTGGGTGGGGTTTAAACGCTGGGTTCAGCATCGACATTCCTTGGAGCCCATTTTGGTTTGCCATTGGCGAATTTTGGGTTGACAGACTCGGATGGGCGTTTACCGGAAGTGGAACGGTAATATGACTAATCGTTGTCCCTTCCTTCACAGCACTTGAGTCTTGACCTCTGACCCCGCTTCCTAACTCCCTGTTTCGTCGAGCGTCATTTTTGGTAGGTTTCTGTAGAATCCAAATGCTGAGGATGATGATAATGGACAGGGTGACGCCAGCAAGGCCAGCGACCAGTGTTGTTATTACAAATGGATTCTCAATCCCTTCTGGTAATTTATTTTCATCGGCTGGAGATTGGAGTCGAAGTTCCATAGCGAGTCCCACCGACCTCTCACCAAATAACTACGAACGAAAATTAAGAATAATTAGAACAAATCCAAGTTTTTCAAAAATGAAACTCATTTTCCAAAACAAAAATGGGCCTATGCAGAAGGATTTTGAAGTAAATCCCGTTTTACCTTAAGAAATCTGGCACTCCTTTGTCCCAATATAGTTGATGCCGCCTAAAATTCGATAAAAATTAATAAATTTTGAACCAACGGGGCAGCGTTGCCGACGGTTCTTACCGTGTGTTCACGGCCATGGCCTAGATCCGCCATATTTGAATTGGTAGTTTAAATTAATGGACAATTCGACAGCTACACATCAAGTGGAGAGCAGAGTTGAACGGTGAACCGCGGTGGAGGAAGAGGAAGGGAGGAGTGACCGAGAAAGTGTGTCAAAAATATAAATAGTCGCTTCCTGGAAGTTAAAAATGGCCATTTACCTTTACTTTGGGCCCTTGGGCGAGGCCTGAATGATTCCTTTGATGAAATTGGGAAACCTTTTACCCTTGTCTAGAACCTGTTGATTGACAGAGAGGATTTTGGAGCCTTTTGAGAAGTAAGATTATAAAAGGAAGACAATGCAATACCTACGTGAGGCACCTGGGCAGGTAATCTCAGGTGGACGCTTTATTACTAAAAGTTATTTTTATCACCTTTGACCTTATCCCAAAGTGCTGTAGTGGCCAGACCACTTAGAAATAGTTAAAGGAAGCCCAACTCCAGTCAGCCAGTCTGCCGCCATGATATGAGTTAGAAGCCATCAACATCATCACACGAACAACTTCCTGGAAGTTCCTCAGCTTCTGACCTTCACCTTGGGCTCTTTGACCTGCTCAACTATGAAGCTCAGAGTGTTGTCGGGTAATTCGAGCTGAAGGTGCAGGTGGAGGCTTCTGATTTTTGTCACCCCTCTTACGTAGAGCAGGAACTGGCGGAGGGTTCATCGCATCGTTCATCGACCTCTTTGAATTTTAATCCTGGTTGATTTTGTCGAGTCAAGCACCAGACCTATGGCAGGAGGAAGGAGTACAAATAGATAAATGATGAAGTCTAACCAAAATACGAATTTGCAATGCAAGCATAGAAATTGCAACTTACTCTGTGGATCAGCTTGAGTTCGCTGGTTGGCTGGCTCTGCCTGCTTCCAGAATCCAGAATCCAGGCAGGCAATGACACCAAAAGTATGGTCAAAGGTTCAGAACTCTCTCTAGATTCATAAACTCCACCTTATCCCTACCACCAGGTCAGCCAATCGCTGTCTTTACCACCCCATTTAGCTTTGGGCTAAAAATTATATTCCAGAGATGGCGCTGTGAATGAGGTTCTTGTGAGGATGTGACGCTAATGCGTTATAATATAATGCATTTGAAACGTAACAACTTCTTTTTGCAGATGAACTTCTTGAAAATCCTTCATCTACGATGTTATCCTTTTTAGGTTTCATCAAATGACCAGAGGTCAACCATTCTGCCTTTCCGGCTGATTTGTGAACTTATTGACTGAGGAGAATGATAAAAATCAAGTCTCTGTCCAAGCATTTCTACCAAATTTCTGAGGCTACGAACAAACTAAAAGACAGATCCTTTTTCAATATTTCGGCACTTGCTTTAGGGGAGTAAGCAAAAGTTTTTTTTTTTTTTAATTCAGTTCGCTGCTGGAAATCGCTATCACTTCAAGGTTCGTGGTGACCATTTTCTGAATCTGTGAGCATCCTATTGACGTAAATCTGACCTGCCTCATTTTTACGCGATGCTACTCTGAGATTAAAAACAATTGGGCTAGATCTAATTTTTATGGCAAATAAAAGGCTACAAACTACATTTGACTTTGTAACACTTGCACATTCCTTTGCACAAACCAGTTCGGTTCTTTTGTATCGTATCCTTGTGTAAGTTCAAAATCTTATCAACATGTGTTTTCTTCTGAAAAATGATCTGGATTACCAAGTTCTAATCGCTATTAATTTTATTAAATCAATTGACATTGATATAAAATGATTCGCGTGTCGATACCAATCATTGACAATTAATTTGTGTCGATGAAAACAGACGCTATCCGCATGACACGTGGCACTGATCACCGCCAACCTCATCCGCTGTAAAATTTCTCTTATTCATTCCTTGAGTCAATTTTGTAATGGTTGAACAAAAGCATTCCAAGTTACCCCGAATACACCTAGTACTGCAGTTCTGGGCATCCATGGTCTTAATTTATAAATTGCTTTGATTCTGGTTTTGTGAAAAAAAATGTATTTTTTTTTCACTCCTAAAAATATCTGGATAACATTTTTAAGCTTATTTCAAAATTTTAAGCGTTTAGCATCGTCTGAGCTTTCCATTAATTTTTAAGTCTTATTCAAATTTCGTTCGAAATACAAGAGAACTTGGAGGATTTTATATGCATTCCTACATGATTAATGATTATGTTATTCATTACATGACGTATGTTGGTTTATGCGCTGCTCACTAAACCGTCGCAAATTCTTTTTTGAAGCGTAGCTGATGCCCAACTCGGAAGGTTGGGTTAGTCAAAGTATCGGCCGGTGTGGTCACCTTTTTGTGAGACCCAGTTCTCTTTCGTAAAGAAAACAAAACAACAATCAAATCCAAATTAGAAATTTAAGTTTGTTTACGTTATTTTTTGATTGTGATTCGTGATTTGTGAATGAAATTTTAGAAATTAGACTGCTAGCGAATGCGAGAACAGTGAGAGAGCTGTTCCCCTTCTTCTACTAACTTGGTTAGTTTGTATTATGAATAGTCAAGTTAACATGCCACCCCTTTCTCCATTAGGAACGGCCGAAGGCGAAAATGGACAGACTCACATCTCTGTTCCACTAATTCTGACTCCTGCACCACCACCAGCATCCTCGGGTACTGGCGAAACAGCGTCAACGTCCTCCGCCGCCGTTTCCATCGCTGGATCAACAGCATCCTCTTCCCCACCAGTATTCTATGGCAAGAATTTAAATCGTATTTCTGCACGGAAAGCAAATTTCAAATCTGCTGGTCGGAATGAGAAGATTGCCAGGTTGGCGGCTCACTCTAATTGCAAGGTAAGTTTGCGAATTATGATCGCACATGCTCATGCATGAGGTTCAGCCTTTGAAGCAATGTTTGATTGACTCGTCATTTCATTTCTTTTGCAGTACGAAGGTTGTCAGTGCTCAGGATGGAAAAGCTTGGCCGCTGGCCGAATGTTTCTGTATCCTCCAACCCCAACAGAGGGGGACCCTTCGGATAACAACGTTCATGAACCGTGCAGGAACTGTTCCCACTCATTTGGTAAGTTCATGTCCACACAATTCATGAAGAATTCTCGCTCGCTTAAGTGATTGTGATGGGGCTTAAAATTGATCAATTTAATAATCTTTTTTAGAGAAACATATCAATGATTTTCTCCGTCTTGGTGATAATGAGATTGATGAGCTGATCAGTACCACAGTCGATCTTGAGACTTTGTTCATTTGCTACCAAAAGGATCCCCTATCTCTTGAGGACAGTGAAACGAAGCAGATTTATCATTACTTGTTCCGTTTGTTACGGAAGAGCGTGATCTCGTGTTCAAATCCAGCACCGGATCTGATTACCCTTGGGGAACCGCCATACGACAAGCCTTGGATTTCCCGGGCCCTCATGGCGCTCCTCGCCTTTCGTTTTGGCTACCTAACACCCAATGACTGGGCAGGTGTTGTTGAACTGGGGAAAATTATACTTCATTTGATCAACAATTTCAAGCTGGAAATCCCTACCACAGCGAATCAGCGCTTGGCTCCAGGGTTACACGAAACTTACAAGTCCATGTACACGAGGTGAGTAAGACTTGAGGATAATCGGCGCAATTTTAACAAGATTGTGTAAATGTTACTCCTGTGTCAGCGTGATTCGCGTCAATTGCTGTTCCAGGTGGTTGATTCTATGCGATGTCCCAATATATTGTGACTCACTTCCCAAGCACGATGCCAGTAGCATCTTCGGGCGTCTCTTTCTCAAGGAAGCATTCCCAGTCGTGAAGAAGACTTTAGTTCGTAGGTTCATCACGGAACAAGAGAAAATTCCTCCGGGTCGGCGTGAAGTCTATGCAAAAATCTTACCCAGGTACTAATTGTGTTGATGTTGATTTTTTTGTGTTATCAAAATCGTATGGAATATATAATATAACGACATTTTCACTTGATTTTTTTTTCCAGTTTGCTGGAAGCAATTGATTCTGCAGTGGATAATCCAAGTAGCCCAATCTGGGATGCCAGTTTCCGCCCCGCGATTGAACACTTGAAGCAGAATAATTCAGGTTCTCCGACTCCAGGCCCTCCACCACCACCCGTCCGACAGCAGTTGCCTGGGCCAACCTCATCAGGTCAATCTGCGATGGCCGCCACCCCAGTTCCAGGTCCAACTCATTTCAAGCAGGAACCAATGGAAGTTGAGATTCCGGACGATACAGAGCAGTGTATGGAACATCCCTCTGCGGCTACCGGGAGTTCCCATCCAACACCAAAATATGAGGCAATTGACGTCCGTTTTCCTCCTCAAGCTCAGGATCCGGATGACATCCCAACGGAATTGTACAACAAGATTTGTGAAGAAATTGACGTCTACAAATCTAACATTGGAGGAGATGTGCGTGAAAGATCCATTGCTAAAAAATCACAAAAGTTCCAAGAAAAATTCCAGCATTTTACATCAATTTTCGTTCAATTTTTTAGGCACTCTTCGATGACTCAGCCGCCCGGGATGATGCTGCCAAATTGGAAGAACAAAGGAAAATCATAAGTTGCTACGTCGTCGGGAATTCGCTAACGACAGTGGTGACAAAAGAGACCATGATGTGGCTCATCGGATTACAAAACGTTTTCTCACACCAACTTCCTAGGATGCCAAAGGAGTACATTTCTCGTCTAGTTTTCGACCCGTAAGGCTTCATCGCATTTCCAATTCCAATGTTCGCTGGGTGCATAAATGCTGTTTTTTGTTGATATTTTTTTTAGAAAGCACAAAACATTGGCCTTGGTGAAAGAGGGGCGTCCCATTGGTGGAATCTGCTTCCGTATGTTTCCGGATCAAGGCTTCACTGAAATTGTATTTTGTGCCGTTACTTCAAACGAGCAAGTAATACATCACGAATGGCCTAACCCTAAGTTTCTTTTTTTGTAAAATGATTGATTTTGTTGTTCATAAAAAGGTCAAAGGCTACGGGACGCATTTGATGAACCAGTTGAAGGATTATCACATTCAACTCGGTGTTCTTCATTTCTTGACATATGCTGATGAGTTTGCCATTGGTAAATCCAAATTGTTTTCGTATTTTTTTCATTCCACATTTCTATAAGAAGTGGCAATAAACAAGTGTGTTTCTGCAGGCTACTTTAAGAAGCAGGGATTTAGTATGGAGATAACGTTGGGCAAGACCATGTACAATGGATTCATCAAAGAGTACGAAGGCGCTACGCTCATGCACTGTGAACTCAATCCAACCATTAGGTACACAGAATTTACGACCGTCGTCCGACGACAGAAGGAACTGATGATGAGACTTGTGCAAAAGAAACATGAACAACTCAAGGTACGCATGCGTACACGGGAATTAAAACAAGGGCACGTAATAATTTGAAAAGGTCAACGGTTACATTTGCGTTTAATTTTTCAGGCCATGGAATATTGTGTGTCGCAACGGAAGGATAATAAAAGACTCGTAGAAATCCCTGGATTGGCGGAAGCTGCAGCCTTTTGTGGAGTTCCTGGTAAGTATCTCAAGAATTTTTGAGCTTCAACTGATATCACTGAAATCGTGAACTGAATCTTTCTTTAGTTCCATACCAGGCCAAGGATGACGAGCCAAATCTTCATCTTATATTCAAAAGTATTCTGAATCAGGTTAGAAACTTGGATTTTTTGCTTCATCTGGAAACTGTTTTTGTAATTCCTGGATTCTCGATTTTTTTTGTCAGGTACGAAATCATCATTCTGCGTGGCCTTTCCTCAAACCCGTGGATATGAACGAAGTTCCTGACTATTACGAGTACATTCCATATCCCATGGGCAAGTTAAAGGATGACCTTTCCACTGACCTTTGTAGTATCACTAACCTTTTTCATTGCATTGTGATTTAGATCTGAAGACGATAGGCGAAAGGTTGAAACGTGGCTACTACATTGCTACAAAGCTCTTTGTAGCTGATATGACTCGAGTATTTACAAATTGCCGGACTTACAATAGCATTGAAACCGAGTACTACAAGTGTGCTAACAATCTGGAGAAATTCTTTACCAACAAGATTCGTGAGTCTGGCCTTCTGTGAGCAAATGGAATGAAGCAAACGATGCTGGAAGTCCCTTTTGTCTAACCTTATTTACTTGTCAATTTTTCGGTTAAATTCTTTATCACAACAGCAGTGTAATCGTATATCAGCCCAATGATAAATGTTCAGAAAAGTATGTAGCAGCAGAATCGTTTCAATTTCAATCGTTGCATATTTAGAATAGGAGTCCCATAGCATGAGTTACAAAGAAACAGGGTTAGCCATTTTTCAGCTTAAAATGCGGGAAAGGGGGCAATTTCAGGTTCCCATTCTTTCTTCGACATCACCTTCTTTCACAACTTGAATTTTTGTGAGCACGAATTCCAGAGTGTCTCGACGCCGCCTCGATGGAGAGTGTGAGATCATCTGGAATTTGCTTGAGGAAGATGCAATAGTGTAGTGGAGAAAGATCTTCAGCCTTTTCGGTCTCCTTTCAGACTTTTTTCATTCTCAGGGCCGTACTGGCGTTGAGTTTGGGAATGCGGTATGTAGCATGAAAATACTTTGTAAGGAAGCATGAAAAGTTCAAACATGAATATCGTAAATCTACAGGGAGATCAAATACAAAAATTGGTTCCCGCATCCTTATCTTCCCATATGCCTATGTGCTTATCTCCCCATGCAGCTAAATTTTTTAATGCGCAAGAACGTGTTTTTTGTTTAATCTTCCTGTATATTTACTTCGAATACTTCACGACGTAAATTTGCAGAATAACTAGGGCTAAATTTGAAATTTATTTTGATTATATTTTCTCGAAACTCATCAAATCCCCCCCCCCCCCCACACACACACACACACACTTTCAAGATTTGAACAACTTGACTCGGACAACTTTTTGTGAACAAAAAAGGTATATTCTTTTGAAAATTGGCTAGATTCTTAATTAACGAACCCATTGAACAGTGCCCTCTCTTCGAATAAGGCCCCCTGGTTGCTCTAATCCTAAGACTGAAACGAATTTGCGAATAATACTTTTTTCGACTAAAACGAAATAAAAAATATTTACTCATTTTCAAAAATGAGTATAGTTTTTTGCAATTATTGCAGTTAAAAGATAAGTTTTCTTTCGCCTGTCGTGAATTATCATTGGCATTGACGGTTAATATTATTTTAAACTTTTACGAAAAACTAAACTATGAATTAAATTGTTTCCTTTAGTAAGTTTACATTTAATTAATAATGGAATTGCCCGTGTCACAAAGCAAACCTAGGTCATTCGATATTACCTTCAAGCTGAAGGTAATTCAATAAGCAAAAGTACATCCAGGTCATGAATTTTGTTTAGTTAAGTTGTGCAATCATGTATTTTTTTTGACGTTCAGTGTGTACTTTTGTTAAATTCCTTACATTGATTTTTTAAAGTTTTGTTTTGATTAAGTGAAGCGTTTGACTAAAATCCGGAAAATCCGACCGATCTGCGGATTAGGTACCCCCTGTCCCTTAAGGGCTCGTCTTCGAACAACACACCCTTGCGTTAATTAAGAATCTACGGTATTTTTTTCATAACGGATTTAACATGTACTGTTTTTATGAGTTTAGAATCTAACATTTACTAGTTTGCTGCGTTATAATTTTGTTGTTGCAGGAGAATGAATCGACAAGAATTGAGCATGAATTTAAAATTTAACAAATTGAAACTGGACAATGACATCTTCCCTTCGAAACTCTGAAAATATGAAGTGGGCCCTGCGGCGCGGCCCTGGCACAAATCTACTTACGGCGCGGCCCTGAAATTCTTTTTGTGACGAATAAAATAACCCCCGTCCACCGTCCCGTTTCTTCCTTATCCTTACATTGTGAAAGGGGCAAAAGGTGTGTTGCTGTTGTTTCATCCTCGTTTCAACATTTTTCACTCTTCGCCGAGTAGTAACCTGTGTGTCTAGTGGTGCAGTGTTTACATTTTTGGTATTTTTGACAAAGTGGAGCAGACAAAATCTGTTCAAACAAAATAATCAATTTACACCCCAACTGGAAATCTCATACCCAGAATCCTACAAGACTATACAGCAGGAACACATATGATCTCCATGAGTTGACTATTTTTAACTTCAGTAAAGTAGTAGGGGTGTGGTGGTGGCGGTGGTAAGTTCATCTTTATCTAATTGCTTTAATTCCCTTCAATTTGTTACATTTAACATATTCATGTGCATGGGCTCATGTCATCTGTTAATTCTAGATTCGAATGGATAATGAATCTAGGCACGTGATGATGTCATTGTTGCGGTGAAGGATTTCTCACTTCCGTCTTTAAGCTTAATCATCAGGTATTACTGAAAGTATCAATTAATTCTAACGAGGGAGTGAGGAACGAACCAAAACCATACTTACACTTACTATCATTCATCTTTTCAGGATACAAGAGTTACCCACAGCGACAAGCCGTGCTCCTAGCGCCTTGCTCACACCGTGTCGTTTGTTCTTATCCAGTTTGTCAACCCTCAACGACTCCATTGCTCAAAAATTGATGTTGGACAACAACTTGTAAAGGATGGGTAACTGCCTGGCCGGGAATAAGAGTGGGACCGAGTCCTCAGTCGCACTTGAGAACGGGACTGCCCATGGAGGAGGCGGGGTGAATAGCGCTGGAGCGATACTTTCGACCATTCCATCAGAACAAGGAGCCAATGGGGATCCGTTGCTACATTCTTCCAACAATCCACATCATCACCACCATGTTCGAAATCCAGTTTCTTTACCACCCCTTCCTGATTCGGATAGCAGTGCTCAAGTTTGTTTGATTTTGTTTTATGTTGCCACTTTATCCAACTTCCTAAAACTTTATCCTTTACTGCTTCCATTTTGCTTCTTTAGACGTTTTTTGGGACCTTCTGCATTCATTTTCACTTTCATCTTCATTTAAGTATATTGCTTGAAGTGAATAGTTGAATTGATGAATTCTTTGTGCAGATAAACAATGCCTCTGCCGCGGCTGCTGGGAATGCTCGTATTTTCGTTGCTCTCTACGACTATGATGCTCGGACAGATGAGGACCTGAGTTTCCGGAAAGGGGAGCACTTGGAAATCCTCAACGATACTCAAGGTGACTGGTGGTTTGCACGTTCGAAGAGTACTAGACAAGAAGGTTACATTCCTTCCAATTACGTTGCCAAACTCAAGTCCATTGAAGCAGAGCCGTAAATTGCCCATTTAATTTATCAATTAACCTAGCCGATTAACTTTTGAAATTAATTACTAATCGACACACTTTCCATACAGATGGTATTTTGGCAAGATCAAAAGGATAGAAGCCGAAAAGAAATTACTCCTACCAGAGAATGAGCATGGGGCCTTCCTGATTCGAGATTCAGAGTCAAGAAGGAACGATTTCTCACTCTCCGTGCGTGATGGCGACACTGTGAAGCACTACAGGATCCGACAGCTAGATGACGGTAATTGACACCAGAAACATTTAGCACGCAAAGGGCATGTACAAGCGCAAGTTCAAACATGTAATGGATTATCTCATGTTGTTTTGCAGGAGGATTTTTTATAGCACGAAGAACGACATTCCGTACCCTTCAGGAATTAGTTGATCATTATTCCAAAGACCCCGATGGGCTCTGCGTGAACCTCCGCAAGGCCTGCATACAAGTTGAGAAGCCAGTCACTGGGGGTCTGTCCCATAATACCCGCGACCAATGGGAGATTGACAGATCATCACTCAAATTCTTACGCAAGTTGGGTCACGGTCAATTTGGTGAAGTTTGGGAAGGACTTTGGAATAACACTACGCCAGTTGCCATCAAAACGCTGAAACCTGGTAAGTGTGTCAGCCTGTCAGCTACTACCCTCTGGTGGGCCTTTGAGCCAGTGCGCGCGCCGTTTTGACCACCGCTCTTTTGTGCCACAGGAACTATGGATGCCAAGGACTTCTTAGCAGAAGCACAAATTATGAAGAAACTTCGTCATCCGAAACTCATCCAGCTCTACGCGGTCTGTACCCTTGAGGAACCCATTTTTATCATTACGGAGCTCATGAAGAATGGTTCCCTTCTGGAGTATCTTAGTGGAAAGGGACGTGGGTTGAAAGTACGTGACCTCTTTCTGACCTTCGTGCGCGCGAAGCTTTACACTGTTTGTTTGCTTCCAGTTGCCTAACCTTATTGACATGGCCGCTCAAATTGCTGGGGGGATGGCATACCTCGAGTCACAAAATTATATTCACCGGGATCTGGCAGCTAGGAACGTCCTGGTGGGAGATTCAAATACTGTCAAGATTGCAGATTTTGGTTTGGCACGACTGATAAAGGAGGACGAGTATGAGGCGCGTCTAGGTACGTTCACCATACCTTGCCATTGCGAAATCTTATTGCGGAATGCGGATGATAAAACGTGATATTTTTGTGATGAATTCATAGGAACGCGCTTCCCGATCAAGTGGACTGCGCCGGAGGCGGCCAACTACTCAAAATTCTCCATAAAATCCGACGTCTGGTCTTTTGGAATCCTATTGACTGAGTTGGTAACATATGGACGAATTCCGTATCCAGGAATGACCAATGCAGAGGTTCTACATCAAGTGGAGCATGGGTATAGGATGCCATGCCCGCCGGCATGTCCGGACCGACTCTATGACATCATGTTGGAATGTTGGCATGCAGATGCCATGAAACGCCCAACCTTTGAAACACTCCAATGGAAGCTGGAAGACTTTTTCACTCTGGAAGGATCCGAGTACAAAGAGGCTTCAGGCTACTGAGCTGAACAAGCCAGTTGTCATCGTGTTATTTCCATGTCACCACCACCACAACACTAAACAGTAGTAGCCTTTGTAACTTTTGTACTTGTACAGATGGAGCTCGTGTCGTCGTTAGATTTACGTACTGTTTCCTATCAATTCCCATTACAGTAACTTTACGTCGTTTCAGCTAACCCTGCTACTCCTAATGATTAACGGTCGTATGCTGACGCATGGCAGGATGATGCTCATGGATGAATGTGGATTTTATACATTCTCACCTACCCACGCTAACATGCAAGTAGTACTATTAGGTAGTGCCAAAAGCCAACAATGGATATTTGGCCTAAATTTAGAAATTCAGGCATTTAATCATTGAAATTCATCAAAAAATGCAATTGGTCTAAACTACTCATCCTCATCTCTCTTCCTTTAGAATTAAGCTATTTATTACAAAAAGATTAAAAATGGATTCAAACGTTGTTGAAATGTTTCAAACTTTGGCTCCATTTTTATTCTGCAACAGTGAATTGTTGCTTTTAGATGGTAGAAATGGAAATTTTGAAGCTATTGTAAAGGTAATTCAAGGAAAAGCAGAACGCAGGGGTCTCTGAAGCTTCATGGCACGAGGCACGGATCGATATCCATGTTTCGCTGCGAAGTCAATGCGAGCACACAATCCGGTCATCTCCTTATCATTACAAACTGAGAGTTCTTTTTCTTTATTGCCTTCCGAAATTTGTGAATTCAAGACGGAGTGAACTTGAAATCAATTTGAAACTCAAAATTTCTTAAAAACGGGATTAATGCATAAGTATTTTCGAATAAATGGCATAAATCAGCGAAGGCGGGGCATCGAATTCGAATCTATTTTAGAGACCTCCCGTATTTAGCTTTTACAAATACAAAACAGTTATCCGAATCTAACCCCTACAATTTTGTGAAAAAGGACTGAGCAAAAGAGGCAAAATTCGAAAGGTCAAGAGTGCAAAGTGGCTCTTTTCAAAATTTCCGCCATTTTATTCCAGAAATGAAGCTTATGAAGAAGGCTCGACTTTGTAAAATGTCTAAAAAATTTCAAAATTATTACAAACATTGAATGAAATCCACAATGAAAAAGTTGCGTAAAACTGGATTTTTTTAAAGCATAATTTCACAGTAAATTTTTCTTCTTCTTTCTCTGCACTTCTACACAATCGGAAATTCCGGATTGGATTTCAAAATGGAAAATTTACATCCAAAAATCCCATTTTTCGCTAAAAATTGTACACAGTGTAAAATTTCATAATCTTCCTAAACTACTTCGAGTAGTGCTGAATTCCCAACTAAATTTAAATAAATGGAGCGTTTTAACTTAGTGGCTAACCCTAGAAATTCCATCAAGATTATCAGCAGAGGTGCTGGAAGGAATTCATGCTGGATCGGCTCGCAGCTTATAGCCAAACTCAGCTGAAACGGCTAGACTTGGAGAGCTCCATTTCTGCCAAAGTCGTACGGAGAACTGCCAAAGCTCACGGTAATTTTCCATGGATTTTGGGCACGGGAATAAGGCGACCGACCCTCCCCCTGCCTGCCTCTCCTTTCATTTCAACTTTACACAGAAAAGGCCTTGAAACACAAAACGAGCCAGCAGAAAGACATCCTCCCTCCTTTCCTCTCCCTAACTTTGCCTTGCCGTTGGCATTTCCCCATAAACCCATGTGTTAAACTTGTTTTCTTTAATGCCCATGCCCCCCTTCCTCGAAAATATTTAAACGGAGTGTGTAATGTTCCCGTCTGTCCACTTTTGTCCAACTGAGGCTCCTATTGTTCCAAGACTAAAACCAGGGTTTAATTAAAAATTATTAAAGGTCAATGACCTGGATGACGTCACCCGGAGTGGAATGTCGAAAAGTTAGCCAGTGACGACTAACGAACGACGACGAGCCAAAGCACGGGGATCGCACTTTTGAGCTCAATCGCGCCTGGGCATGCGCAGTGGGCCGAAGCGTGGTGGAGGAAGGAGATAAAAGTTTGTAAACCTCCTCCCCTTCTCTTTTCCTTCTTCTGCCGCACACTTCCCTTTCACCTCTCCTACATCTCACAGTTGTTCCTAGTGGTGTTTGTCGTCCAGTGAAAAG
>JAQIWD010000341.1:0-23608 GCA_034694825.1 Anurida granaria
ATTAAAAACATACTTGACTCTGCACTTAATCCTGGAGCTTATCCTTATAGATTTCCTATCTCCAACATTTTACCCGAACGGCCCTTACTTAGCTTTGGTAACAAAAGAAACTATGTTGTAATAAACCAGGTTCGAGTACCATGTCACCATGTCACCATGTCCTGTCTCTGTTAACTCCTGAATTGTACCGTCATTTCCCTCCTCCATTCTTGGTCATTTGTGAAAGCGGGTGAAAGCATGGCACCTTTTACGAATTCTTAACTTAAGTTCTGCTTTAACAGAATGGAATTTTCCTTAAAATTTTCTTAATTTCGGGATCTAATCCCTTTAATGACCCAACGATGATGAATAATGTGACGTGTCCAAGAAGGGAACAATAAATTTAGAGTTGTGACTTTGAAGTTAGGAAGGACACACACAGGAAAAACGGGAGTTCCAGGAAACCCCAGGTTCTGGAGTGCTCTCTTTCATTCATAAATTCAAGGAGCTGGGGGGATTGGTGTTGGGCCGGAGAATTAGTTTTCTTTGGAATTTTGTAGCATGTTTAGGGGTCATGATGTGTGTGACCTAAAAATGGGCGACACGACCATACACGGGAAAGTCATGCAATCCCCAATTCCCCCGTTTGGATTGAATGGGCAGACGAGCGCGTGGGAGGTGGCCATTCTCCCTGTGCTTTCACTCTACGGTGAAAGGAAGGACAAAACGAAATTTTAACAGCATTACATTTTTACAGAGAAAGTGGGTCGATGACGTAGCTTACGCATTTCCTTGAAACAGAAAACATAAGTGGTGAGACGGTCATACCTGGCCCCACTTTTATATTCAAAGAATGAAGATTCGGGAAGTGGTATTTAATTTCTTTATTCATTCTTCAGGTATCGCTTTCGGATAAGGTGAGCCGACGACGACATGACTTCATCGTATGAGTGACGTATGGAGAACGGATTCATTACGACATTCGGATCAGGCTCATCCGTAAAAGATTTTAAGCGGGATGATGCAATTGTAAGAGGATTCCCCGATTCTACGACGACCAACTGATACGAAATGCTCTAGGTGGGGAGATAGCTAACACCAAAAAGTTTACCTCTGTGGACTGTGGAGGCATGACTTCATATTTGCTTGGCAAAAATTTGTTGACTCACCATCACATTGTGTCAAAAAATGACGACGGGAAGATCTAAACGGATCATCACCCCCAAGGTGTCACTGTTTATTATGGAAGTTATGCGCCTCTCCCTCCTGCGCATTGAAAGTCACTTGTGCAATTCAGGAAGACTTTAGTCAATTAGGGAAGTGCGACTTTTATTTTTGCAAGTACTCTCCCTACTTTTATTGTTTTGCTTGGCTTGGGATTTGGATTGGGATAGGCAATTCCAGTTCCATCATTGAGACGCTTGTAATCCGCGGACAAGGCGTGGGAAGCGTTTTGGTTTCGAAAAGGAATTGTCGCCAGTCGCCGTCATGTTGGCGACTTTAATCCGGAATGAAACCCCAGCACGCATTTCATAATTCCCAAGTTTGACAGGACCGTGGGTGAGGAGTGGTCAAGTGAAAGCTTTTCCCACACCTTGTCTTAGAACACTGCAAATTCTTTACCACCACCACAGTGGACGGAGGTAGCTTACGCGTTGCAGAGGGACTGTGATGGGTGTTAGAAAAATTAAGTAGAAATGACCTCATTATGCGTGCGTGAATTATTAAGGACCATTCCATTCATTCCAGCGCACTTTGTGTTTTTTGCATAGTTCACAACGTTTTCAAAGTGAATCCCTAAATCAAAATCAAAAGCTTTAGCTTTATCGTGTGTTTTGTCTTTGAAATCAGCAAGTCTGTTAAGGATAACACTTGAATAAAACTAATCAATCAATCAATCAATCAAAATCACAGAAAGCATCAACAATTGAGGAGGCAACAATTCCCGGTTGAATCTGTCCAGATCCTCTCCCGCACTTTGACTCGACGGGACCAACACCTTTGGCTCGAATTGTCTCCCCATTTGACATTGACAGATTTCATTTGACTAAAAATGGAGAGGATGATTCCATTTTGATAGCTGGGCAAGTTGGAGGAAATTTGTTTTGGAACGTAAACGCCGCATATCAACTTTCAAAGGATATTGATGATCTTGTATTGTTCTCTCCACAAGTCCCCAAGAGCTCATTCAGTCAACTTCTGGAATTATGGAAATCCCCCAAGAAGGAATTAACCAATTGACTGGCAGCGGGGATTCCTCCAGGACCCAAAGCATCATTCCAGGAAAAGTGAAACCACTTGACAAATGTATGTTTTTCTAAAACCAAATTTTGTACAACATCTGAGAAAACTGGAGTAATGTTGTTGCGTTAAAATGTAAAATGGCGTATAAATGTAAATGTAAATGCGTATAATGAATTAGGATGCGTGCGTAGGTTTTTAGTTGAATTTCGTTGGAAGTGGAAATGGCGAGACGGTGGTCGTAAGTGCAATGTGCATGGGATTTGATTTCATGTAACGGGAAACCATATTTTTTGCAGTCTGATTTTTGTCAAGTTTCCACCCTCGCCAGGTAAGCTTGAAGCCAGTTGAGCCACTGCAGGGAGTTAAGCGTGCTTCATACAATGTGTGGATACGTAATGGAAAATATCTAGAACGCCGTGGATGACTCAATGCACGCATTCCGTCCAAGTAAAACCCTCAACAATGACGGGGCTTTTAATAAGACAGGGATTAAATAGGCTTCCCCACACAAAAACACGGAACAATGGGATCCAAAATTCCATTCCTATTTATTGGGGAAGTCCAATGGCGAGCGCGTCGATGGGCGCGAGGATCTTTTTATTATTTTCCACGCTTTCCTAAATCCTTGAAGTAATCGAGATACTAATTACCTTAAATTTTTTAATTGTGATGATTAAGGGGCTAACTAGAACCGGATGTAAAATCCCGAAACAGACATTGCCAATTGTTCCCCTATCTTAGAACTTGGGTATCCTGTCATACTTTATCTTCTATTCATGAATATATTTATGAGTCCCATTTAAGTTTAAAAGTCCAACTAGGCAAGTGTATCAGGCGCTGAAATCTTAACGCTAAAAACCCTTGTCATCTTTTAGCCCCTTTGTTTTAGTAATAATAATTTTAACCACCAAATATCTCCTACGGAGTCCCACCTCAAAATGTGTCTTTTTGAGCCCTTTTTGTGCACTTGGTCCACTGCACTTGGAAGTCTCATCAATTAGGATTCAAATGTAGTTGTGTCAAGTGCCTTAGATAACCCGGATGAGGGAAGAAATTACTATTAAGAGATCCAATAATTTTAAAACGGGTTCAAATCTTGTAATAATGTAAGGAGGTCTGGAGAATATCCAACCAACTCCACTTCCTTTACATCTTAGAATGTAAAGGAACTTTTTAGAATTTAAACAAATCAAAATTTATTGATGGAATTTTATTAATTTGTTTTTGGTAAATTTGGACTTGGTAATTGTTTTACAAATCCCAAAATTTTAATAAATTGGGGTCAATATTTCAGCATTTTGTGTCCTAATTAAAAAAACAACAAGACTTGTGAGAAATTTGTTTTGGTAGAGTCCACGATTGACAAATGTGAGTCTTATCCGGACTGATGAGTGGCGTATGATCCTGTCATCCTCTGTACTCGGGTTAAGTTGACAGATGCTGATGGTGATGCTGGTGGGTACTGGGTGCTGTTGGGTGAGTTTTGTCTGGTGTAGTCGTCGTTAGTATTTCCCATTGCCATTTACCATTAAACGAATCGACTTAGTACAAATACACTCGTAGGATGAGAGGGCAAGTAACAGTCAAAGTCTGGGCGTCCCACAGTGAATAAGGTTTCGGGAAATATTTCCACGTGAGAGCGACTCTTGTGACTATTGTCCCAAGACAACAGTACTATAATCACGACTAGAAAACTTTAAAGTAGCCAAGGAAGCTTAAGTCACTGGGCGTACCCTTGACCCTACAACCCCAAGGGTTTCCCATTACAATTCCTAAAAAGGAAACTGTCATCCACCCCGTGAAAGTTGATCCCGTGCGTCTCTTCCCAAAGTTGTTGACAAGCCGGAGTTAAGGAACTGAAGCTTGACTTTTCCAAATTATTCATCCCAGAATTTATTATTGTCCAGCACCAGTTTTCCTGTCAAGGGCCGCAGGAGCCTGAATCTTTGGATTCAAGATGGAAATCCCATTGGTCAAGGGCTCATTCCTCAGACTTTTTATAATTTCAACCCTCCTCATCTTCAGTCGGTCAGAGGCACGACCCTCTTCAGACTCGGATGACTCTGATCCCAGGGATTCGGAATGGAGAGAGTCGGAATTGTCACAAGTCAAAGTGGCCATTTTGAATGAATTGGGACTCCACGTGAGTGCTTACGAGGCAGAGCATACAGAGACGCTTCCAAAGGTAAGGAGAAAGTCCCTTGAGCTTTCACTTTTCAGGCCCCAACTTCCGGTATCACAATTACCAAGCCTGGTTTTAGCTAATTTTTCCCTTCCACCCCCAGTCCCATCCTCAGGTATGAGCCAAAGGTCAGCCGACAGGGCAAGGGACATTGGACAACGCGTGGCAAGGCAATACCAAGGGCACTCCCACAGTTGGTTGATTCATTCACTTTGTAACAAAAAAGACTTTTTAGTCCTGGGACTCAGAGTGACTTAAGTCTCATTGACCATCGAGGAGCTTCTGCAGCATGGCGTCACTGGCAGGCACTTTGAATCATCAGTTTCCTAGAAGCACTTGAACATTTCGCAAATACGGAAGCGTGTACTCTGAAATCCCTCTGAAAGAAGCCAGAAGTGGGCAAGTAGAGGAAAGTGTCCAAATTGAAACATAAAAACTGCACTCCCCTTGAGACACTAATTGGTTTCGCACTTTCATAAAGGACGGAGGAAGAGGTGATCTCCTTTTGCCAATTTCCCAAACCCCACTTGACACCTTTGATTGACGACTTGGCGGAGTCTCTCATTGTTGTAGTTGGGGTCATCCATTGTGGGTTGCACGCAACTTTTACGCATTTTGCAAGGTAGGATTTCTGTTGAAGTGTGAGGGTGAGTCATGTCAGTCTGTTTTCATTGTTGAACTGGGAAGGGGGAATACCATTACGCCTATTGTTGAAGAGTCCAAACTAAAACCTCATTGGTCGTTAGTAATTAGGCTTTTCTTGTTTTCTTGAGTTGGGCCACGACCTAAAATGACTCTCCTTACAATGTATCCAGAGTCAGGATCTGGGGCTCCTGCAATTTGTAGCAAAATTGCGTAACGACTGAATTCGTTTCAACGTTTTCGCCATTTTTGGGCTTAAATTTCCGAGTTAGCCCTTACTCTATAAAAGGTTTACGCAATTTTTTGTTACCAAGAACGTTCCTAGTAAACACTTTTCTTTGAAAACAAGATTAAGAATTGAACAAGGAGGAGGTGTGAGGGGTTTGCCAAAATGTTTGCTTATTTGTAAAAGTCCAAGTTAAGCCCTTCCTACGCAAGTGTCTCCCGCAATAATAATAACTTTGTCAAATTTAGGAATCGACGTTTTTAGCTCCATTCACTATTTCCGAGGCTAAAAATAGTAATGTGTGTATGACATGGATTTCAAAATGGCCAGAAATGGATCTGGATCTAGACAAAACCAGGCCAGGAATGCAGGTCTCTATTTTCTATTTATGCTCCCCGTGCTTCTGACTCAGAGGGGGTATGTTTTAATTTGGAAATTTTGGGAAGTTCATTTTTCCAAAATTAGTCAAGGAAATAAGTAAATCATCGCCAGGGGATGGTGCGCCACTTTACCAACGAAACCACGGGACGACCATTTCCTCCGCAAAGGCCGAATTCCTCAGTCAGTTTCGGGAATTTTGTCAATAAAACATGTAGTTCCCACGCATCCTTACGAGTATTAGCTCATCCCACGAACCATTTGTTTACAGCAGACGGAAATGGTGTTTAGAGAAATATGAATGGAGCCTTGTTAGTATGGGAGGTGGGTAGTTTTCGGAGAGAGTAAATTTCCACATAAATTAGCACAAGTAAATCCGTCTTGTGATCCGCACAGGAGCTCAAAGTCCCAACAACGGTGGCGGCGGTGGCCGTGGTGGGGAGGGATGGAAAAAGAAAGTGGGAAGCCGGAATTTGGAAAGGTGTTGCAGGATTTAGAGCGATTGCCTCAAAGAAAAAGGGAGGAAAAGAGTGGGATGGTTTAAAAAAAAAAAGAATTGGAAACGTTTCCAATTATAAAACAAAAAAGTCATGCGGTGGTGGTGGTCTCCGATTTTGTGTCCTCCCGCGTTCTCCCGTCATCATTGGCGACTGGCGACAACCTCGTCCAGCCAAAATTTCTGATCCCTTGCGTCATCCCTCCGCATCTTTGGGCTCATCTCAGATCACTTCATTTCTGGAAAAGTTTGGGGGCTTTGACTTGATTTATTAATTTGACTTGATATAAATGCTTTGCTCTCCTCGTGGGACCGGGAAATAAAATTGGAACAGGCATGTGCGCCATCATTTGGAACACCACACTGTCGCCTTGTAACTGTCCCATTCAATAATCTATACATTTCAAAATGGTGCCGGTATCCTACTTTTTTAAAAATTGGCGCCACCAGAGATATATTGGGTGATGGTGATGGTGGTATGCGGGGTCGAATTTCCATTGTAGCCTTAAACCCATTTAATTGGGGAGGGGGGGGGGGTGAAGAAGAAGGGGGTGGGTGACAGAATAGGATGATGGAAGATGGATAATGGATGGATCAGAACAAGGCAGCCAGCCAGCCAGTGTATTGATAAACAAAACCCGGACGTACGTTCAGAAATTTTCTGTTCCATTTTTTGCAAGGTCTAATACCGGTTTGGGGTTTCAACAATAAAATCAAGTTGATTGTCTGATTTCAATTAATACAAAAAAAATGTTTGGGAAATCCCTCATCCCGTTCTTGCCACCAGGCACCACCGATTAAAACGTTTGCTCATGCCTCAGTTCCTCCGTCCTTTTGTCTTGCAAAGATGAAATTTTCAAGAGTCTTTATTAAAAAACCAGATAGACCAAGATCCTGGGGATGACGGTATGGAGAGGCATTTAGGCTGGAGCTAATTACGGGAGCTAGGACTAATTTCGCATCTTTACTGGCCCACTCGGGACGTCCATCTTAGATTCCTAAGAATGGTTAATAATTACCCTGTTAATAATGGTTAATTAAGCCAAAACTACGGGCTAAATCTTGTCACAACTGGTGTCGAAAAGTCTAGGCCAGTCAGAGACAATGTGAAGATGAGGGAAGAAGATGAGCTGAATAGACTCTTACCACGCGATAGACTATGAATAAGAAAAATGCTTGTAAACATTAAAACTTAGATCCAAGATTCCAAGACCAAGCTTGGAATCCCACCGTCCTTCCCTTACTGTCCACCCTCCATTGTCTCTCAAAAAGGGCGAATGACATTAAAACAAACAGGACCACTATGCTACTCCTCGGAGATTTTTATCACCCAAAAGGATCGTAAAATGATTGTTTCATTAAATAAGAATTCAGAAGTAAGAAGGCAGGGGCACAGTCAAGTTAGGGATGCCTTCAAGTATACTTGCTAAACGAAAATTCCCCGCATGTCCTTCCTAGAGGCTCAACAGTGCCCCAGGGGCTACCTGCTGCAGTTTTACAAAATTCAACATTGTCAACTGGTGTGGGACCAATGGTCCACACCGGGCGGTTGATTAGTGGACAACCTCGGCACTGATGCACTTTTAGTCATGCGGAGCTGGAAAACGTTTTGTCAGTGACGTCCGAGACGTGGGCAGTTGTGTCCGGAATTGTGTACTTTTAGAGGGATTCGGGGCACGATTGATGCCTCACCTTGGCAGAACTTGGGAAATGGGCCAGCACATGGTCCATACTTAGGGAATTCCTGTAGGGAGAGACGTTGTTGGGTCTATTTTTATCAGAATTTCCGTTTCTATTGTTATAAATCGTAAGTGGAATGGACGGGGAATTCAATTCCCATTACCTCATTCATCGTCATCACTTTTGTGACTTTGCTTTACTAATTATTCTTGTGTTTGGTTCCTAATCTGGGCGGAGGTGACGAATTCAGCCTGACAAATTTCGTCTAGAATTAAAAATAGAATGTTGCTGAGCTTTTACAATGGAATTCCCATTCGTTAATCAATTTCCACTAATTTGATATTTCTGTTTTTCCCAACTAACTCCAGGAGTTGTACTTGTTTGGTGGTTGAAGTATTGATGGATGGATTTGATTCATAATTTCAAGACCCGTTCATATCCCAACTTCCGTAAACAGGAAAACATCGAAAACAAAAGGATTTTTTTCGGATGTCTGATTGATAAGTCTCCGAGGCGGAGGGGTCAATGATCCTGATCGAATGGGATGATGGCGATGGGCCTCCATAATTTCTATCAGGGATCAATTTGCATTTTAATTTGAATTTACCTGGCTGCACACTCCATTGGACCTGAATCAAAATTTGGAAGAATGGAGTTGAATTGGAGGTTGAAGGAATTAGTAACTGATCCAACTAGTACTTCAACTAGTTTCAACATTAAAAATTGTTTCAAGAATTCCTCTCCGGCAGAAGAGGATTTGGATTTAATTGGTCCTCGCTAATGCAAGAAGATCAAGATCAAGTGGTAATAACCGAGTTGCGGCGTATCAAAGCTTCTTTGGTTCAACCATTTTCCATCAGCAGTTGGCATCCAATTACCCAAACTACTCAATTAATTATTAACTTAATAATTAATTAATTAATTCATAAACTTAACTTACCTGGACTGGATCCATCAAAAATTCAACAAACAACTACATTTATTCTTTTTTTCAATTCTGGTTCTAGTCTAACATCAGCGCAGCCGAGTATAAGAGAGCTTACGCGGAGTACATGCGACGCGTCCGAATTCGGAATCTCGAGGAGAAAGGACTGACGGACTACGGGCATCGGAACCGACGCAGAAACGCAAGGCGCGTGATGCAGATTTTCAATCCTGGTAAGAGTGTTTTGAATTAATTCCGTAAAATTTTAAACAAAAATTCAGGGGTGAAAGGTGAAAACGCCAAGAAAGAGATCCGGGATGAGTACAGATTCAACAATATAATCCGACGATATTAATTATTGGGGAAATTGAGAGTAGTGACGTAACGAGGATAATTTGGGTCATTAATTGTTGAATTCATGATGACATGACACGATGATCATTGGCCATGATCCACCACCACCATCCCACCTAACCTACCTTACTTCTCTGACAGTTTCCAGTTAAAAACTTTGGAGGATTTCCAGGATTTTCAAGTTGGTTCCACCATTGGTTGGGAGTGCGTTCGTACATTGTGGTTGTCCTTTACGTTTCTTGCGTTTAAACTAACCAAGTTCTTCATGACGACATTTTAACTCTTCGAGTTAGAAATAATTCCCCTACTTATCCTTCACCTTTAACCCATTTTGGCACATGAGTTCAGATAACCTCAAAATTAAATTCACTTTACCCACGGACGATGGGGAGATTGGGAAAGAGGAGCTGGTGCTGGAGACCTATTAGCTCCTTTTATGAATCAAATATTTTCCAACCAGGCTCAGGCTTTGTCAGTCAAGTGTTTGGTGTGAGAAAGTCCTTAATCCTTGACGCCATGATATGATTCACAACTAAGATCTTGATATGGACACAACAGTTTATGCCCTATAGTCGACCGAATTAGAAACCAACAAACACTTCAATTAACCTTCTTTTAATTACGGACATCAAATTACGATGACTAGAGCAAAGCACCCCGCATCAACATCGTTTAAATGCTGAGGAAGGCGTTTTCGGCGGCAGAGCCGGCAAGTTGGTCGTTCTCCCATTCACTTCACTCGAATCGGTCAAAGCGATGGGCACAAATTTAAATTTTGCGCATTTGAATTTGTGCTCAGCGCGCAGTATTTAAAATGGATTCGGCATTTTTTCGAATTTAATTGGAACTTGGAATTAACTTGAGATCTGGAAATTTTGAAGCCATTAAAAGGTAAACTAAGCCCGCATCTTGCTCAGGAAAAATAATTTGATACTTGGCGTAGTCGTAAACTTCTGCAACAACATTTTAATTGATGAACAATCGTTTGTAACTAAACCTCTTTTTTCCTGATTGATATTTAAACCAAACTGTGTCTTCTTTTTCTTTTGCACTATATTGCCCGGGATGATCTTTAACAAACTCCATGTATAGCAAATGGACATCCATATTAATTCATACGCTGGAGGGTAATTTAATATCCATTGGAAACACGTGGGGGTGAAGACATTTAACGGAGTGGAAAAGAAAACGGAAGCCAAGAAATACTTTCTCAGAGACCTGACTCCTGAAATTAGTCAATATATAAAGAAGGTAGAAAGAAATTGCAACCTCAATTATGCATTCGCTAATTTCTGAAGACAATTACTACTGAGAATTAAATAAGGCCCAAGAGACCAAAGTTATGTGCACAACTTTCACTTTCTTTTTCACATTTACTAAAAACAGGGAATGATTTTGAATACCTGAGTAAGGAAAATGACAAGAACTCATTTCACTTTCCTTTTTCTTTTATTTAAAATTGTTTCAAAATTTCACAACGTTTTCAGCATTTCAAAATGTTTACATAATTTCACACTGTTTTCAACGTTTCAAAATGTTTTGAGAAGTTCAAAATTTCAAAATGTTTTCAAAATTTCAAAATGTTTACAAAATTTTACAATGTTTTCAACATTTCATAATCTTTTAAAAATATTATTAGTAAACTGTTTAATAATATTATTTTAAAATGTTTTCAAATCTCAAAATGTTTTTTTTCGAAATTTCAAAATATCACGTTTCAACATTTCATAATTTCACAATGTTTTTCCAATGTTTTGAAACGTTTTCAAAAATATCCGTTTTATAATTGAAATAATGGTTTGTTTGACCTTTCATGTATTTTTCTGTCTGCATCATTATTCAGTTCACCCCCATCCCAAGATCCATTTGGGATGAAGAAGCCTCTTTAAAAGAGTCCCGCTTGTATTAATAGATGATGATGGAAATGGACTCTTTTAACCTTTAATTCGAACGGGATGAAATAGGGCGATATCATCTTCCCATCATCCTTCCTATTCCTCATGGGCTCAATGTCGAGCATCATAATGTCATTTTATAAAAAGAATTTTAAAGTTTCCGACTCATAATTATGGTTTCGAGGTCTGGGTGACAAAATGCAAAGGGAGAAATGGAGGAAGGAACGGCAAGGAAACCAAGAAAGAAAGGTCAAAATTCTGCATTAGGTCATCCCAATAAGTTTTCCATTGGCATACTCTATAGGAAGGGAGTCTTTATAGAATTGAATGAGTCGCTTCCCTTAATATCCTGGTACAACTATCACCATTCACCAGTGAATGCCCTTATCAACATAGCCACGCTACAACCTTACTGGGGAAAACCATAAGTAGTGCTTAGGGATGTTGTACAGTGGAGGCAGTGCGCCTAGAATCCGCAAATGTTTCAGTCAGGACAACTTTCCGCTCATCATTAATTTCGCACATGCATTGGGGGAATACTACCCCCAAAAAATCAATTTGGCAAAGAGTATCCGGATCACCTGCCGCTGGACATTGGTTGGCTAAGATGCAAATGAGCCGGGGATGCGTCACTCCTTTTCCTTGGTAGAGGCGAATAAAAAGTTGAATGGCGTGTGGAGGGTTTCCCCGGTTTTGTGGATTGATGATGACAGGATGAAACGCGACTCGCTTTAGGCCTCGTCAATTGTAAATCAAAAGTCAAACAATATAGGTGGGAGATCCTGGATAAATGGAACCAGGCACACGTTCGGCGGGTTATGCAAAAAACGGTGGGATGATCTCTTACGCAGAGGGGGTACGGCCCACGGAAAACGTGATCCGCAAGGAAAGTAATAAGGAAAAATCAACCCCAATAATGAAACCATTCATTGAACCTTTTATAATTTTGAAAGTGGTGGAGTCGAGTCGAGAGGTCACGCGTCATCACTTTATGACATGTTGGACATGTGGGGGCGGCTGGAATATCTCGGACTCCTGGACATATTAAAAGTCCAAGAGACACTTGAACCCACGAGTCCGAAGGTCTCCGCAGTAAGGTAGGCTGAGGCTTATGTAATTCCGGGAACAATGCAACGAGACTATCATTGGTCCAAACATTCAATATGGATGTCACCCACACATTCCCTTGTGTCGCCCCCCCCCCCCCCCTCCCCAGGCTGGAGGCGACATGAACCCTATGGACTTTTAAGATCAAACGTAGTTTGACTGTGAAATGTGGGGGTGGCTGAGTGTCGGACGAATGTTCTAAAGTTTCTTTCGAAAAAAAAATCCACTTTCACCCCTGAAGTTGAAAACTTGGAACAGAATTCCTTAATGAAACTTTTTTTTCTTGTCCCTTCCAGAAAGCATCCACACCTACGACAATGTTGAAACTCGACTCGATTTCAATGTGAATCTGAACCTGGAAGGAAGATTTCATCTAAGAGTTCGGAGAGCCGTGATAGAGTTACCGGGCGACTGCTTCTATTTTGATCTCGAGACGAATGAGACGCTGTCGGGGGAGGTGGAAGTGACTCAAAAGTTGACTTCCTGGCTAATGGACCAGCAGCGGGCCGAAGATGACCTTCGCCCCTTTGGCATTACCCTCTTCTGCTACCCCAAGGAAGACGCCCAGGGCCAGACCCAGGAACCCTTTGCAAGGCGGGAGGATCTTCTCATGACTTCCCTCAAAGTCATCTCGACGACACTGGGCGGGGAGAAGGTCCGGACGAAGCGATCCTATTCCCTGAGAAACTACGAGAGTCATCCGAACTCTGTCGCAAGTCGGGACTGTGACAAGACGCGTCACGGGAAAACTTGCTGTCGTCGCTCCATGAAAATCAACTTTGAGGATTTGAATATCCGGGACTTGATTCTGGAACCAAAGGAGTTTGATGCGCACATGTGCAGTGGGCGCTGCAATGCGAAGCGCGTACCCTTCGCCACGACCCACGCCATGCTCCAGCACACCCTCCATCAGACGAAACGGAAGAAGGATATTCCACGACCCTGCTGTGCACCCAAGAAGCTCCGCCACCTGGACGTCCTTCATACGGTTCCAGGGACAGACACCCTCAAGATCACAATCCTCGCAAATGCAATTGTAGAGGAGTGTAGTTGCTCGTAAGGGAGCTTTCAGGGTAGCAGGGAGTCAGGCAGGGGAAGGCAAACAAGCAAAAGCATCTTAACGTACACATCTTAACCACCCATTGTTACCTCCTTCTGTAATTATTTAAGGGCTACTTCCGGTTCCATTTTGCTTGTTTCCTTCCGCTGTTGATGTAAAAGAGCTCCAATGAACAATATGAGTCTGAATAGTGGAATCTCTTCTTCCTCTCCTGGTTCAACAAAGACTGTCCCAGTACAAGTCACTTTTTTTATTTTATGTTAACAATTATACATTAATTTATGACCTAGTTTATTTAATTAGAAATTCCCAATGGCTTCGCTTCTTCCTTCCTTCATTTTCTGACTGTTTATCATCCTCAGGTCAAGGGGTCATCCTCAGGTCGTTTACTTTTTTCCCGCCATGACCCCCTGATGGCTGAAACTGAATGAACACTGCCTAGCCCACACCCTCAAGTTATTCTTCCCCCTGGTCATGATCCCCAAACAGTTGGCAATACATTTTCGAAATGGAAGGCCACGCCCTATTAACCCCTCCGTTTAGACTCCCGTTCTCTTCCCAATTTCTGGAAACAAGGAAATTCGAAAGAGAATTCCAAGCGTCTAAACCGTCTCTAGTCACTTCCCAAAATCTTAAAATTAAGTTGTTTTTATTTTTTAAATGTGGTCATATACTCAATCAATCCTTGGGGTCCCGGGTGGGGGTCAATTCCTGAATTTCCCTCTAAATTGAAAACGTTTCAAGTGGTTTTTGTACCCAAATGGTGGGGTGGACTTGTTAGGAAGGAAACCGGTAATTTCGGCATATCATTCCTGACTCGAATCTCCACCACCGGGGTTTTTTGATCCAATTCTTGGTGAATCCAAAGACTTAAGTCCCGTCCACACAGATAGTAGCCAATGCCACCTACCCCACGTGGCTTAGCAGAAGTTGTACAGAAGACTCTGATTAGGAAATCATATCCTAAACGTAATGATAGTCATTGCTGTGGGTTTTCAATGTTGACATGATTGGTTAAACACAAAGTTACAAACAATTAAAATTGCCAAAAAGGTCCTTCCCTATAACGGAACGAAGGCATCTTCGAGAATGGAGATGCCCAGGGGCAGACATACTGGGGAGAGTGGTACTTGATTATTTTTTACAAAGAAAAATAATACAAAGGGACGCTACTAAGGATACTTTTACTACGACTAACCACAACTATGTATACTAATTATTCCTATTTTGTGTAAAAGAAGAAGAAATGTAATAATCATGATCAAGACTGTGATAAATTGTAATTTGAGCTTACACAAGACCCCTTTTCTTTCTTTTCTTTTCTTACTTTCACGACTTTCCCTATTGTTCCACCTGTAGAGAATTTAGTTACAAAGGGAGAAAGCTTTTTCCTTTTCCTTCCTTCCTGCTTTTCAACCCCAGTCCTTTCCGCTCAATTTTTTGTTCAATTTAATGCAATTCAATAGGTTTCTTCTAAAATTTCAAAATGATTTTTTTTTCTCATAGTCTTGTGTGATGAATTAAATTTCTTGACTCATATCGTCGGGGGAGATCATAAGGAAGGGTTAAGGGTGGTTTCGAAGGGTTTATATTAGTAAATCCACTATTTTAATAGGGAGAATTAATTGATTGTAATTGTAATTAAGATTAGTTTGATTGAGTTAAGGATCCATCTCCGGTTGTTTGTATAGTTTCCCTCCTAATCCTAATTATTTATTGTGTGGTATTAATACTTATCCCCCAAAGTAAGTATTATTTATTTTTCATACATGCCCCATTCATATTGAATTTGTTTGTTTTCTCTGTCATTATTTCAATGAAACATTTTTACCTTCAACCCAACAACGTGTTTGTATTTTGTAAAAATCGGATATTTTCCAGTCTCCGTTTGTAATACTATCCAATTACTCCTGGGACTACTGTGACTGTATACAATAAAATTCTCAACTGGAACTTCACTCCAGTCAGTTGATGATTTTAGAGTACTTTTGTTAATGGAATTTAAGAAAAAGTAAATAAAAAGAAAGTATAAGAATAAATTATGGTGGCCCAGAGAGACTTCTTTGGAGAAAGTAGGAGGTTATTTCCTATTATTGTAAATTTTTAGAAAAATTGAACAAAAGGAAAGCAGGGGGAGTTAGGCAAGGAGGCATATAGTCAAATTTCGATACGAATCAGAGTTTAAAATGTTGTTAATTGTTGTTGTAATAAAAATATTATGAATTCCAATTTCAAAATTCAATTTCTCTTTATTATTCATTTGGGCATCTTTTCCGGTGCAGGCCTGGAGCATCTTTCAAATTTTCCCACCAACCTGTTTAAATGACTAATGGCGTCCCTCCTGGGTCTCAAGTTGACAACCGTAATTCCGTACGGCTGCAAATTATTACCTTGATTTATTTCTTGGGGGTGTAGTTGGGGTTGCAGAAGGACTTTTTATTCGCATCATCATAAACTTAAATTTAATTAATCAAGTTGACAGAGTCATGATAATGAAATAAATGAATTTCCAGCTATGTCATGAATGAATAAACCAGTTCACCTTTGGGTATACCAACTGGTAGTCAGCCAATAACTCCTGTTTCGTCAAAGTCACTTGCCCGAATGCCTTTTTAGGAGGAATGTGCAGGTCGTCGTCGGTGTAAAGCATCAATGCATGTCTAGCCCTGATTTCCTGATTCCTGAATCTGAGAGCATAATTTTAAGGAAACAATAACAATAGGAGAGCAAGTTAAACCGGTGATTGAAGGAATTAGAGGTAAAGAGACAAGGGGGATGATTGAGGGGATGCATCCATATATGAGCAGTTACAAGGGATCTGCAACGTTTCTTTGATCCTTCATCCATTTCTGGAACTAGTTTGCCAAGGGAAATCAGATAGGTAAACCCTAATTGATTACCACTAACTCATCATCTTCCAACCATTCAGCCCAAAAGTGTCGACACGGAATCCGCAACTTCAAAAAGATGCAAAGGGATGAAACTCCGGAGGGAACCTCACGGGGTGTTTCAAACAAGAATCCCTTCAGCCCAACTCCTGCAATACCCCATTAATGGAGCCATGATTCTAAGAATCCAATGACAATTTTGGTTCGAAGCGAAGAGTAACACCCCGTGAGGTTCCCTCGTAAAGTCCCAGCTTCCTTAGAGTTCCCTGATCTTCCATGTTCGGGCTTTGATAAATGACCTACCCGTGGCAGGAGACAGCCGGGGAAAAAGGTAGTCTTTAGGAAAAGAATTGGATGCCTCCATTTATGTCTTCAAAGGTGAAAACCTGTTGCCGATTCGGGCGCGCTGTCGTGAATGTCGTCCTCCTGCAGATCATTAGTCGATGAGTAAGAATCCTTTGAGCTGGGAATTACAGCAGTGGCGGATCAGGACAAGAAGTGATGTCTGAAAGCATTTGGAAATTTGCGTCGTCGTGATGAGTTTGCGATTAAAATTTTCTAGACAGATCAAAGGTTTCTTTTCAAAAACTCAGACAGGGATCATCAGAATTTCGTTACTTCCGGTACAGAGAAACTTCTGGAAATGAGCATAGGGCAGCTAATAAAAGTGCTGGATTTGGATTTCTGATCCCCAGCATCCCCTTCGCATGTGCCAGGATAATGAGACTCGTCTTTGATTTGCCATCACAATCCGCTAAACCCCAAGACTCCGTGGATTCCTGCTCCTGTGGGAATCACCATCGTCATCAAAACGCTTCCCATTGTCATCTTCTTAGCATCAAAGGGGAGTTGATCTACATAAAGACGCTGCTGCTGTTCTTCTTCTGGAGGTTAGCTAATCCCAAGAGGTGAACCAATGGGAATGGGTTGCAGCCAAAGTCAGGCAACAATCTTTGGACTTTCCAAATTCACCTGCAGATTTCTGACCCCTGTCATAAAAGAAATTGAGAGCGGATTGATTCAATTGACATGAAGAATGCGAGGGAGACAAAGGATTTCCGTCCGCTCTTTCCTACCCTTCTCAATAATCATAATAATAAAAGTACGAAATCTGATAAATCAAGTTCTTCCGTTCCTGCAGAAAAACCACATTCCATAAATTTTAGGTTGGTGTTGATATTTATTACCACTCACCCGTCTGCCGCGTCCGATCTCAACACACTTAACGTCCGTCGGTCCACCTTTGATCACGTGCCGCCGGTTTTCAGGAGTTAAGGGTACCACCCCTGGAAATCCATTCAAACCGCTTTAAATCTAAAGGTACAATGATAGAGGCGAATTTGGACGTGACTTCCAAATATTTATTGCAGAGAGCAGTTAAGGAGAATCCTAAAGACAGGTGAGTAAGGATTACTCTAAAAGGTCAAAACGACTTTCCTTCCTCTGCAGCTCAGGAAGTGGGAAATGAAGGACAGAAGAAAATATGGCACTCCACTGACTTGATGACGACTATGTTGCTTGACTTGATGACGACTATGTTGCTTGACTGGAAGACAAGACGGTAACTTTGTGACGACGGTTTTAGTCTACTTTTGCCAGAACAAAGGCAGAGCGAGAAGGAGCGTAGACCTAATGGTGAAAACGAATGAATTGAATTACAAATTAATTCATTTCTACTAAAAGTAGGGAAAAGTGGGTTTACCATCATGGAATGACGCCGTCCGCCCCACCCATCCTGATGTGTAAAGAAATCTGTATTGACATCCAACCGGTTAGCACCTCCAAACTCGGCCGAATCGCTGTCCAATACAATTCGATACTTTCCAGGTACGTCCACCCCAATTCTGTACACCAGAGGCATTGAGTTCCATTTTTAGTTTCTTAAGGAAGCAAATAACGTAAAGGAATAATAATAAACTCACTTGTAATCAGGGAAGCTGTTTGTTGGATGAAAATTCATGACAAAAACGAGTCCACCTCTTTCAAAGACGATTACTTTGTCACCTTCGTGCTTGCAGCTTACGTAACCCTATAAATCAAAATATGGGATAATAAATAGGCGCAACTTAAGTAATTAGGAGCAAGTTTATTTGGAGGAACGCATTGGCTTACAGGATCTTTGTGAAGAAATCCATACTTTTCTTCTAATCTCATCATGACCACGTCGAACCGTCCTAGAAACTTGTATTTGAGCGATTCATCATCCACTAGATTCCACTGCCTCCTAGCGTAGTGGTAAGAATCATTGTTCCCTGCTCTTGGAAAGTCGAGCCATTCCGGATGACCAAACTCGTTCCCTGGATTGATGAGTTTGATTAATTAAAGTTACTGAAAATATTGAAAATAGAAGCAAGTTCCAATGCGACTGGAAAAAGTTGCCCCTACCAATGAAATTCAGATACGCTTCTCCACCAAGTCCTAGGGTGATTAGACGAATCATCTTATGGAGAGCAATGCCGCGATCAACTATTGGGCTACGATCCGACATGACGGACATGTGCGTGTACATTTCTTTGTCCATGAGCCAAAATGCCAAGGTCTTGTCACCAACGAGTGCTTGGTCATGACTCTCAGCATATGCGATCGTCTTTTCCATCCACCGTCGATTCGTCAGTGTGTGAATAATATTCCCAAGATCCCAATCCTCATCCTGCCAAACAAACAAGAGTTAATTTTATAACCAATATCCTTTGAATTGTAATTTGGAAATCCATGCACTACTAACTGAATGATGCTGAGTCTCTCATACCTTGAATTTCTTCAGAATTTCAATCCATTTGTCAGGTATGGCCATTCCTAGGCGATAGTCAAAGCCTACCCCACCTTCTGACACGGGACGACATTGGGCTGGCATTCCGGACACATCCTGAAAAAATGGAAGAATTGTTTGAAGAAGGGAGCCATTTAAGATCATAAACGGAACTGGAATAGAATTTGGGGCAACGCGGTATAAGAATAAATTGTCAATATCCTTGCCTCTGCAATTGTTGTCACTTCAGGATAGAGAGAGTGGAGCATGTGGTTAGCAAGCATTAAATACATCAAGGAATCTGTATCCGTGTTCATTCCAAAGTATTCATTGTAGTCGCCAGAAAATCCCTGCCCCATGCCATGGGAATGATACAGCATAGAAGTGACTCCGTCAAATCTGTTGAGAGAAAACAAGTTTAACCTCATTTCGTAAGATACTTTCCTACGTTGCCAATACATTGATTCATACCGAAATCCATCAAACTGATATTCCTCCATGTACCAACGGAGATTGGATAAAAGAAATCGGAGGACCTCGTGTCTGCAAATAAACCATGTTAAGAAAAGTGATAAGAAAAAAGGTCAACAAATAATGGGAACAGTTTAAAAACTTTCTACTCGTGGTAGTTGAAGAGGCGTGAATCCCATAGTGTATGTTCCCCCTTGGGGCCTGCGTGGAAGTAGGCGCCATTAGTGCCGTCCCACATGTTGAGCCCATCCAAAACGTTCTTAGAAGCATGGGAATGTACAATGTCCAGCAGCACATACAATCCGTGTTGATGAGCAACATCAATCAACCTCCGCAATTGGTCTGGCATTCCATAGCGGCTAAACAGATATACAATGAGCACAGTTCTACTTCTAAGAATTGTTAATGCTAATTAGTATTAGGTACCTGGAAGCTGCAAAGAAAGATGTTACTTGATACCCAAAACTGGCGTAGTAGGCATGCTCCATTATCGCCATGAGTTGGATTGTGTTATACCCTGAGAATTCCATCGTCAAAACAATTTAACCAATTAATAAGAATTGATGGAATAGAAAAGAAAACCAACCTGCTTTGGCAATGCGAGGAATAACATTATCCGCAAACTCATCGTAAGAAGCGACTTTGGGTTCATTTGAAGCGATTCCAACGTGACACTCGTAGATCCGGAGGCTTTCGGGCTTCTTTACCCTCGGATGTTGAAATTGGTATCTCTGCACAAACAATACTTTTAACCCTAAGCCCAAATGAAACCGAGGAATGTGGAACCAATAGCTCACAGTAGAAGGATTGTAGAAAATGTACTTGAACGTGTAGCCCTGTTCCTTTGGAGGTTGGACCACATACTTTGCCCAGGGAGAGATTCTGTCTAGGAGATTTCCTTCTTTGTCTCGGATGATCACCTAGAGAGGAAATGCTTGGTCAATTCACCATTCCTTTTTCAAATAATAACCGTTTCTGGACTCTTACCTTAATTTCGCTAAGATGAGGGATGCGTGGTGACCCATCTGAATTTGGTATCAAGGTCAGAGTCCATTTTCCGTATTCGCCCCGTTGAAATGGAATTTCAGTCCTGTTCCATCCATCTTTGGTTTTGATAATAAAAACCGTTCATAACTTGATGAGTTACTGTACATGGTAAGTGTATCCGAGGAGACTCGCGAGGGAAAGCATGCGGCAGTAAAGGTTTTAAAAAGTATGTGTGTCAATTACTAAAGTCTCCCGTTAAGTAGAGTGCTTCCGCTCCAGGTGCCCATTCTTTACAGTGGATGGTTCCGTCAGGAAGAGCATGGATCCCATATTCCTCGTATGCCCTTGTGAATTTCTCCATTCCTCCTTCATTAGTCTCAATCCCTTCAACCCAATCCAGAAAGACAGCATACCTTGTCATTAACAGAATAACAGAAACTGTTTTATTTTGACAAAGATTATTGAATAATGATAAATCGTTCCTTGCCTCTTCCGGATATCAAATTCAAATGGTTTTAGTCCACCGTCCCACTCTAGGAGTTTCTGTAACTCTGGTACTGGCACTTCCATCGGATTCATTCTTGACCATTTGCCACCCATCTTGATTACCGGGCCTTGTGTTTGACGGAGGTGTCGAGATGTGTCTTTGGAGCCAATTGAACTTAATTAATCAAACAAATTAACAAAGGCAAATGAATTGAGGATCCCACGTTAGGATTTAAAATTTTGACAAGAGTTTTGCTTCACCGCTTCCTTCCTTCCCTGCCGCTTTTACTTTGTAATAACAATACGCCGTGGCGTGACCTACCCCTAGAAATTCTTGATGGGAGAGACCCTTTTGTTAATTGAATAATTACTAATTGAGGATTTCAGTGAAGTTTCAGTGGGATAAAAAGAGTTTCGAAGAAGAAAGATATTTGGAGAGAAGTAAATGGACCAAGGCCAGCAGAGGATGCTGAGAGCTAAGAGTGGGTCATCTGGTCATGGCATGTCCAAAATGTGTCTCATGGACCAATTTAGAACCTTGGTAAATATAACTTACGAGTTTATGATTATGCAATCTCAGCAACTTAAGACCATCAAGAAGAGTCATGATTATGTAATGCCGGCAATGTGGACTTATGACGAATGCCTCTTATTCCTATCCTGAGAGAAGCATCATTTTAGAAGCTTTGAAATGAAGACCGATCCTGATTAGGTAAACGTTTTCATCAATTTGCATTTTTATTTCGGATATTATTTTGGACTTAACGCTATTAATAGCATGGGCCATTGCCGCTGTTATCGTTTCACGTAGACGTAGCAGTAGAAACTTACTGTTGGGCCGCAGTCCCCTGAGAAGGACATTGTTCAACTTTAGCCTTTTTCGTTTTGTCGACTGAATTGACTCGGAATTCGGATATGGATCTGTCCTGCGATATATTGAACCACTCCGTCTCTCCCACGTAATCATCACCACCGAAATCGTCATAAAAAAAATTGTAAACAACAAAACAGTTAACCGAAGCAACCAATTTTTCCAGCGACAACGGAATAGAACAGGATAGAATGCAATTGTGATTAAGAGTTACCTGAGTAACTGCTGAATTATATGTGAAGGTGAGCAACCGTTTCCACTGAGAGGGTTTGGCCTATTGTCAATGTGTGAGGATTTAAGATATTCGCTGCGTCGACTAATTTGCTTCCCGTCTTTTAATTCTCGGTAGGTGACCACAACGTAGAGGTCAAGTTGTATCGTATCGTTTTTCCTGCTCCGTATACGCATCTTTACATGAAAATATAAAAAATAAAATGTTCCATGTGCTTATAACTGCTTTCAGTTTTGTAAGTTGCCTCAAGTTATTATATCAATCCAACGTCACAATAGCAAGTTTTCAGTACCCTGAAGTTTTCCCATTCTCCCGTCCTAGTTAAAAACAGAATCTCGTAAGCATATTATTATTGATTACAATTTAGTTGGATTTAGGTTAGGCTAGGTTATCACCAGGTTTAGATCTTACTCTTACAGTGCGACGGCGACGGCACCACCAACTACAGAAGTACTTCCGCAGCATAGAGGAACCGTATTATGACAATAGTAGGCAGTCGCACGAAGAAGGGTATACCTAGAATTCAAACCGATTTCTCCCGCTTAGAAACGTAAAAAATGCGTGCGCGTGGCAACGGCAAAAAATTTACAGCTCACTCAAAATGGCTCAATTTCACGCTCTAAGAATTCAGAGAAAAAATTCAACTTCTGACAAAAGTCATACTTGGGCACTTTGTTATCTCGCTCCACTCCGCTCACGACCCCTACCCAACCTCTTCGCTCTGCTCCACTCAGTTCACTGAGTGAAGCGGATAATGGCATGAGCAGCGGCTCATGCCATTACTCGAGCCGCCACGCTCAGCTCCGCTCCGCTCATTTCAAATTTCGAATTTTTGTTCCGCTCCGCTCACCTGAAACCGAAAGTAAGTTCGCTCTGCTCACTTATGAAACAAATGTCACTCCGCTCTGCTCAAATCCAAATTAAGTTCACTCCGCTCCACACGTATCAATAAAAGTTACCGGTACATACCTTGGGCAGAACGAGCTTAATTTTCTTTTTAGAGAAAATGAGGAAATGGGTCAGGATACTGGAAGGGACGTTCGCTGGCCTCCTTTTCTTTTTTTTTTTTTAAAAAACTAGCGAGCTCTTTCTGTCGGTGTCTGCAAATTATTTTCTCATTTACCTCATTTTGTGTCAGGCGTAATATAGAAAATGAAGTTAATGAGAACCAATAAGGTGGCCAATTTTATTGATACGTGTGGAGCGGTGCCAACTCAATTTGGAATTCAGCGGAGCGAAGCGGAATGTTTGTAACACAACCAAGTTTGTCTTACGGCACTGTATATTTAATTGGAGCTGAAAATTCACTCACTTCTGTGTGTAAATCAATATTAGTACTACTTAAAATTGCATGACAATCCGGTCCTTCGCAATGATTTTCGCCTTTAAGCTAGTGGAGAACGTAAGCGTGACAAAAATTGCTGAGCTGAAAACGCCGCTAAATGGAAAATCGGATGATAGCGGCATTTTGATAAAATTCAGTAAAAAATTGACGAAATATTTTCATTTTCAAATTTGAGATCTAAAATTGCATTTTTTATATTTTGGATGCCGATGCAACTGCCGTTTGTCTTAACTTGTTGGTTTGAAATAACTTAACTACCGAAACAATCTGTTGATTCCAAAGTATACCCTTCTTCGTGCCATCGCGACGTGTTGTAAAAAGTGGATGTACAATGATTTAGACCACGGATTCTTACATATGGCTTACTTTGGAATTATGAATCCTAGTGACCTGGGACCCATTCCAAAGTTT
>JAQIWD010000342.1:0-23601 GCA_034694825.1 Anurida granaria
TTCTATCAGAGGAATCCTCCGTATGAGAATGAGTGGATTTTTGAGTTTCTGCAACAACTGAGACACCTGGTGGAGTCTGTGGAAGTGTTTCTCCCGCCTACCACTTTCACCATACAAGTGGCTAACTATCACCATAACCCCCACCCACCCCATCGATAGACTGTGCTTCAGCCTTATTCCACATTTTTTAACTTGTCCCTGATTAGTTGTCGACAGAATGAGACGCTCTTGTCAATACAGGTAGGCTGACGGATGAATGCGAATTCCGGCATTTTATCAAAATGACCAGTGAATGGGAGCCTCATTGCCAAAACTATTGAGGAAATACTATATGAGCTAACATAATTCACGTCCATATACAACTGGTATAGCGTCAATTACTGAATTAAACCACAATCATGTACTGAATTATTGACATCACCATGGCCCGGATAACAATTTTGCGTTCACTGATTTCAAGGTACCCTCTAATTTTGTATTAATATTTTATTACGTAATTGCATTTCTTAACGCAACTCTGAATTTGATTATCCAATTTCAAATCATTTTGCAACACCAGTCCCACAGTTTTTAGAGTATCAGTCTGTTGAATTGTACAATTAATTATTTCTATGTGAAATCCCCTCATCTTTTGTATTTTCTGTTTTGTACCAAATAACTCCAGTTTTGTTTTGTCCTCGTTTAGCATTAGCTCGTTTTTTTCATCTTTGTTTTCACCAACAAAAATATGATTCGGATCGTCGACAAAGATTTGCACGTTCGCGCTTTTAAGACCTCGCTCGAGATCATTGATGAAATACGTGAAAAACATAGGTCCCAAAACACTTCCCTGTATTAGACCTCTCAAAAATCCCACCAGTCAAAAATTATCAGTATTGCCCAATTCTAGAATTGTATTTGTTAGAAGTTGCAAGGGAATTTGGTGTTGGTGACCCATTCAATTAGATTAGATCATTTCAGTATTCTTTAAATAACAATTTTGAAATTCAACTCATATTTTTTTAATTGAATTCGCAACTAGGATTGTAACCACTCAGAGTAGTTATTGGGATTTTCAACAAATGTAGAGCGAAGCTTTCCAGACGTCTATTTATACAAATTATCAACGTCTTAAACTAATTAGTTTAAAAACAGTATAGAATTTTGCACCTTAGCATCGTAGGCAAAATTTAGCTGATTCAATATGCCAGAATGGAGCAAACTGCTTAATAAAATTGAATCGCCGATGTTATGGTTTATGTTATCTCGTCGGCAAAGAAAACTAACAAACAAAGCTTTTCTAAAATCTCAGCAGTCTAAAAATTTTGTTATAAAATTATAGCATTGAGAATTATTTTGTAGGCGTGGAGAAATATTTGGAAACTAACAATTATATGTGAATTATTTGCGACCGGATGATCAAACGCTTAGCATTATGCGTAACGGTAACACCCAAAATCAAAGAGAAGCCGAGAGCATTCCTACAATTTTTACACTCAAAAAGTTGTTAATGGGTTTAAATGAAGCATCATTGTTTGGTACAAGCAAACGGGTTGAAAACTCCGTTTTTACCATAATGATAAGGTTGGTTCTCAATTTACTCAACATAGTCAAACATAGCCCACTTGACTGATTTTATCAACCAACTTAATTCCCATTAGAAAAAATTTAACACAATCAACATGAATTTATCTACGAAAGTCCTTAACGACACAAAAATTGATTTAATTGATTTATAATTACAGTTTTTTGCAATCCCGGTGTCAGTAAACCCATACGAGTCCCCGAGTCTGTTACATGAAGGAACTGAGGCTAGTTCCATTCGCCTTGTTGTACTTATGTTGAGCCACATTGGGATTTTTTGGAAGGCCCAGAATCTGCAAAGGTGACCAGCACACTAATTAGAACAAGTTTGGAAAAACTTTGGCAAAGGAATACCTGAATAAATGCGTCTCCTACGATCAACTAATCAATACGACTTCAGTTGGAAGTGGAATCTTGTTTTCTACTACCAATACTACCTTTGGGGAATACTTCTTGCTTCTCTCGAACGGACAGCACAACACGGAAAAATAATTTGCCAATGTAAAGTTGAAAATACACTTTCCTACTTTACGGAAGAATTTCAAGGGATCGGGGAAAGGCCTTCAGAGCAAGCCATCGCATCGGTTCTTCAATCATTCTGACACCTCCAAAATCCGGAACGGTATTTGAATTGTCTTGTTTTGGAACACTACTTGTATCGGGTGCTACACCCAAGGAAGCATCGAGGGTTGGGGAGACTTAACAAAAAATTGATTATAGAAATAAAGGTGGCCTTTGAACGTGGTGGAAACAAACTACCATTTCCTCGCAGAAAATCGCAGATTGGCGGTGTTGGCACTTTCGCACTTAATTCCCACCGACCCACCGACCTCGCCAAGTGCGAAGAAGTGCGAAGGCGGGAAGGAACAAATTTGAATGAGCCAATCGGGAGAAGTGCTACTTGAGTTTGCGAGAGAGAAAATCTCTACACCTCAGGGGCTTGTATAAATTCCGCTCGCAGAATTGCACTTTGGAAAAAAAGTCCAACTGCCATCGGCCATCCGAATCTGCGACTTTCTGCGAGGAAATGGTTGACCCCTGATTCGCACGCTATTTCTGCACCATTTAAAAAAGCTGATTCATTTTTAGATGCTGTAACCTGAAAAAATCAATTCTACTGTTTACGTATACAACAGTTCAGCCAGAATATTTCCAAAATGAATGATACCCTTGAAAGTCAACAAATGTTGTTCTTGGTTGAAACAGTTCGGAATGAAACTGGGCATCCGAGGGTCGACGCTTCCTGTTTAAACTTATTCCTGGAAGAATACGGAAAACAAACCCTTAGAGTACCTACATCCATGTACAGCATGCTAGAATGCTTATCCCGGAATAATCAAATATTGTCTGCTGTAACTGATTACGACAAGTGTGAACGCAGAATCCCATCACTCTCTAAGAAATTGGTGGAAGAGTTGGTGCAGTTGGGACCTGCGCCAAATGAGACATTGTGGAACGAAATCAGGAAAAAATATTCGTACATTCCTTGGGCAACGGAATATCGGAACTGTCCGATTCCAGAGTGGTATTTGGAAGCAGTTGCGCAAAAATTCGGGGGTTGCGTTTGCACCATAGAGATTTCTCGAACCTCGAGCATGGCTCAGGTGCTTCATTCTTTTTCCAAGAAAATATATTGGCGTTGAGCGTAAAATCGGGCCCAGTCCAAATTAATGCAACAATATTGCCAAAAAATTTGTAGTTCAGTCCTCATTATCTTTTTTTTTTTTTTTAACTTTTTTCAACAAATTGAATATACAACTCATGCTAATTACAACATTCCCTGTATATTCATGTTGCAGTAATCTTGATTGGAGTAAAAATAAATTATTGCACTTGGATATTAGATGACGCCACTTCTGTTTCAAATGCCAATGAAGTTGACAATTTATAGAAAATTCATCAAACGCAAAAGTTACAATTCGAAGCCCGAGCAACCAAACCTTGCTGATGCGTAACCATATTATTTCCAGAATTCTAGTATTGTCATAAACTCTTCGAAAACGCACATGGTTTGTGGATTTATTCGAACAGCGCGCGGGATGTACATAGTTTGGTGGACCCTGCAGTAATAAAAAAAGTAATTTTAATTTTTAAAAAGGACAAGAAAACACAGAAAGGACAACTTAGTTATTGAGTGGCTCTGGTGGTGTTGGTTTTTGAAAATTTTCAAGGTTTTTGAGTCGCGAATAACTGTGCAAATGACGCCAACTTTAGAATTGTCAACGTGACAACTGTCAACAACGGACCTTGAAGTAAGCACGGTTTCCTTATTCCTGGTGTGACCTCGTTTTGGGATAAAATTAACACGTGAATTCATTACTCGGCAACCAGGAAATAGTTTTGTTAGCAATTTGATAAATGAATCCAAATCTGAAGATTGTCTTAAATTTCCTACATTATTTTTATGTAAATCTTGGGAACTGTTACTATTATTTTGTGCAGGTTCAGGAAGAAATTCGACAAGCATTGTAGAAACCAAAATTAGTCAAAACCAATAACAAGTTCTAGTATAAAATGATGGACTAACTTTGGTTTCAGTGTACAAGTTTTCCAATTTAATTCCTGCGTCACACGAAACCACCTTAATAAAAAATTTTCAAAATCAAAACTAAACCTTGTAAAGGGTGGGAAAGTTAACTATACCTTTTGGTGACACTATAAAGTTTCCAATTTTTTTTAAGACAACATGATTCGAAAAGTCTTAGTCGTAGTATTGATGGGTCAAATTGTATTCCATCTTACATCCTGTGTAAGAAAAAGGATTTATCACCTCCTTAGGTGAAAGCAATGCTAACTTTTACTTTTTAACTTTAAGCTACCACATCACGGCGACTCCCACGACAATGGTGACCATCATTCTTCTGAGGAAACTTCAAGCAACATGAAAGAAACTAGTAAGCAATATAACCTAAACTTATTTCATTTTTTGAAGGTCATTAATCTTGATTGATTTTTTGGCAATTTGAATTGAAATTAATGTCTATTAATAATTTACAATCTATTACTAATTGTATTTCAGGGTTTCTTTTCGGCAACAATTCCAAACCCTTTACATTTTACCGCCTAGACTGGATTCCTAATCCAAAACCAGCATCTACGCCTTCTTCTGCATCTACACCATCATCTGCATCTACGACTACATCAATGCCAACAACTCCGTAGTTTAGTTTATAATAAGGCATTTATACATTTTAGTGGGCCCTGTTATAAGCACTTGCTGGGAAAATATTTTTTCAATTAAGAAAAATTAGTATCAAATCATTAAAAGAAAAATTAATCTCATTTTCATTATGCATCATTTAATATTCTAGCCGCCATGTTATCACCATATGGATTAGCCAAAAAGATAATTTCATTAACATGTCTATTGTCTATTGCCTTGACAGAGATTTGGAATTCCTTGTGAATAAAATTGGGTGATGAAATAAGAGCATTAATATGTCCGTACTGATTTTATGGGAAACACGTTCCGTGGCCCTAATTACCTTCCCCTTCATCGTAGATACCTAAGGCCAATATAATACACTGGGAAAATTGCACAGAGCGGAAAAAAACGTGTAGTTTCGACTCAAGCACAATAGAGCGAATCCCCCTGGCCTTCATTTCTGAGAAAACAAGCAAAATCCCCATGTAATTCCAGGTGCAGGGTTCAGTTGGCATTTTGCATCAGGAAGTAAACCAACTTTTAGCACATGTGTGTTTGGCAGGTTGTTAATCATTGTTTCCGCAAACCACCTTTAAATTCTAAATTTCATTTAAGGTAATTGAAACTCAATGCTAAACGTGGCTGTATTTTAAATTTCCACAGTCACTAGATTATATCTTAAACTAATAAGTTTATTTTGCAAATGAAACCCGAACAACGCATTTTTTTACCAAAAGTACGATTTTCGCAAAAGTCCTTTTGCCGTGGAATCAAATTCTTGAAACGCATGCACGTTCAACATTAACTCAAGGGATTGGTTAAGTAAGTTTTCACTATTGTGATTGCAAGTACAATTTGTGTTCTCGTTTGTCATTTTCTACAAAGTCTTCCCGAATGACATTGGTTTTCGAGATTGCTTTCTGTCGTGTCGTCAGAATCCACTTCCTTATACAGACAATGCTTGTGGAAATACAAAATCCATCAACGCATCATGTAATCCACGCATCATTTATTCAAATTAATTTTTTGCACGATGCTAAACCACTCCCCTGAATAATCTAAATCAGGTTTTACTTTTTCCAAATCATGTCCACATTACACTGCGAATAGGCAGATGAGCGAACTCACTCTACCCACCCTCTTTTTTATGCACAGATCGCAAAACTCACGTCCTGTTTTTCTTCCTTTGCCTTTTTATTTGACCAAAAGCACAATTACTGCCTCATTTGTAGAGGATAATTATAGGAATTAGAGTGAAAAGTGAAACAAACAAATTGGTCAATAGAAATTGGAATGACGTTTGATAACATTTTGAATAAACAGACAGGAAAAATGGTGATTGCGCGGAATTTTTTCATTGATTTTCTTTTCGTCGAATTCCCATATTCGAAGCTGGTCCAATTTTTGTCTCGCAAATCTTCCATACCAAAAAATCTCGTTCACTTTATAGGATTTAATTGGGGAAAGCAAGGGTTTCAAAACTTGGCAGTCTGGTACTCCCCCAAGGTTAAGATGAAAATACTGCAAAAAAGTCTTGACACTCGAAGTTGTCTTTTATTTAAAAGCAAAGGCGAGTCTCCGGTGGAGATATTGAAGTTGATACTTGAGAGACAGAGACTAATTAATTGGATTGAGGACTTCCTTCCAGATTTTTTTTTTTTAAAAAGCTTTTAGAATTTATAAAGGATGAGCTCATTGGGTGTTTTTACCCCCTTCTCTGCGCTGTTTTGTTAAAGTCATGGGATCCACAGTTTGTCACACGACAAGAAGCACAGGCAACACGATTTAATTTCATCGTTTTAGGATCTCATGATTAAGTGCAAAATCGATTAAAAATCCTTTCTTCCAGAAAGCTCCTGACGCAGCGTGGCGATAACGATGTTTCTGCTGCGATTGCTATTTTTGACGCGATGAACCATGGCCGTAATTTTTTGAATTTTTCCCTCGCAAGTCCATAGTCGCGTTCATGGAGAATTTGATTTCAACTGAAGGAGTGGGAAGTCGCGATTGGACAAACTTACTTAACCGTTCATGCTCCTCCGAGTCGTTTAACAAAATGTCGAGTACCGGAAATCCACGTTAGGCGACATCAGCAAATTAGTAAGGGAGCAGTTGAAAACATGCGAACTGCGACACGCACTTTCGTTAATCTAAACAATAGCCTTGGGGTGTGGCTCTAGCGGGTGGGAAAAGTTTGACCACTTGCGGAAAGCCGTAACATTTCTAAAAATTTGGAAGTTCCATTTCCTATCGGATGTGGTTCAATAGTCACACTTGTAAAGGTGCCTACCATAAGGAAATATAAGAGACACCCTTCACCATTCATTTTGTTGGCACATTTTAACGTTTCTGGGAAAAAAACATAGAAACATGCAGGATTTTTTAAGGAAACGTTAGGGACTCATGTTTTGCTTTCATTCAAAAAGCAGTTTGTGAAGTGAGCTGTACATTTTCAGTCGCAAATTGAGATACTGGGGGAAGTGATTTCCAAGTAAATTGTAAACATTTTAAACTAATATTTACGCAGTTACAAAAATATAATTCCCATTAATTTGATCAAAATGCGGCTGCAGAAGGTTAGTTCCAGGGTCGTTCATGCAAGTGAGGATAAAAGTGTTGTGGGAAGATGACAATGAGTCATCAATGCAATTACCAGTTTCCACGAAGAATTAGGACAATATTGTAATCAAATAATCCTAATCATATTTCCCGGTTAATTCCTATTGTTTTTATTCATAATCCACGTCCGAGGCGGCCACAATTCAGATGCATTTTGATTATTTCCGCAGTCGTTTCACATCTTCTCAGAGTTAATAATAGTTGACCCAACAAAGGGACAAGTCTTTTAGTGGAAAACTAAACAAACTATTAAACTATTTAATTCATCAAGTAGATTTAAGATTTAGGCAATGAAAGAGAGACATACAACTTTAGAATACGGAATTCGCAACATTGCAAGCGTAGAGCCCGTAATTTCAGCTACTTTTGGTTACAAACGTTTATTAATTTTCCCTTTTGCAGATTGAGATGCCTCCGGTAAGGAAAAAGACTTCGAATGGGATCAAAATGGGTGGATGCCTTCGTCAGAACGCCCTGACTTTCCTCACCGTGTTGGGCGTCGTCGCTGGTATTGGAATGGGAATTGGCCTACGTGCTGCCAAGGATAACTGGGTACAACGGGAAGTGGTCTATGTCCGATTTGTGGGTGACTTGTTTCTACGAATGCTGAAAGCTCTCATTCTCCCCTTGATTGTTTCATCGCTCATCTCTGCCATTGGTTCCCTGGATTTGAGCCTTTCTGGAAAGATCGGAGCCCGAGCCATCGCCTATTACATGCTTACGACAGTTTCTGCTGTTATACTTGGAATCATTTTGGTAATGGTGATACAGCCCGGAAGTGGTGGTAAGTCGGATGAGGAGTTGGGGGACCAACAATCGAGGAATGTGACAACACCAGACACGCTCATGGACCTCGTCCGAAACATGTTCCCGCCAAATCTTGTCGAGGCGGCAATCGAGCAGTACCAAACGACCCTCGTTTATCCGGGGAATGATTCATTACGTAAGGCCTTTTACGTTATGGTAGAAATAAAGGCAAAACATTCCTGCTTTGTTTGAATTTTAGCTGTTGAAGAGTGGAAAATGATCTCAGACCAACAAAAAGGGACGAATATTTTAGGACTCGTCGTTTTTGCAACTGTCCTTGGAATCTGCCTGGGGAAAATGCGAGAAAAGGGGAAACCATTGCTGGATTTCTTTTCGTGTTTATCAGAGGCCATGATGATAATCACCAATTGGGTTGTTTGGTAAAATCTTAAAACGTGGAACAAAAAATTGGGACAGAATGATGACGATTTCAAAATATTTATGTACAGGCTCTCTCCGATTGGCGTCTGTTTCCTGATCGCAGGGCAACTGATAGAACAAAAAGATTTCGCAAAAGTCTTTCAGAATTTGGGGCTCTACTTTGGGACTGTGTTAACGGGACTTTTTATCCATGGTTTCCTTGTACTGCCACTTATCTACAGCGTTTTTACAAGATCACTTCCATTTCGGTTCATGCTAAATATGGTCCAAGCAATCGCTACAGCATTCGGAACTGCATCTAGGTATATAACTAAACTTAGAACTGCAAAATATAACTATAATATTCCCCTGATTTTATGAAACGTTATATTTCAGTTCTGCCACACTTCCAATTACAATTCAATGTTTGGAAGAAAAGAACGGCGTAGATACAAGGGTATCGAGATTCGTATTACCAATTGGCGCAACTATTAATATGGATGGAACTGCATTATACGTAAGTGACATCGCACGTCGTTCAGTTGACGTACTGCACTAAACTGTTAATTTAACCATTTTACTTAAACAAATTTGGTTGGGTGAGAATACGCAATTCTAGCTGTTTTTTAGGAAGCGGTAGCAGCTATTTTTATTGCTCAAATGGTCGGAAAATCTTTAGATTTGGGAAAAATTATTGCTATCAGGTAAGGCCAGCCTGGGAAGGCATTTGTGAGTGACCCCAACTGGTTATAGCATAAACAAAATGTACGATAAATGTTGATTGTAGTATTACAAGTACCGCTGCGAGCATAGGGGCTGCAGGCATACCGCAAGCAGGGCTGGTGACGATGGTAATGGTTCTGAATACAATTGGTCTCCCAGCGGAATATGTTGCTTATATCATCCCAGTGGATTGGCTCCTGTACGTAATGATTCAATGGAATTCAAATTCTCATATTAAAATATACTGGATGTGTTAAATATTCCAGATGTAAAAACTTATTTTTAACTTTTAAATTCCAGTGACAGATTTCGAACAGCTATAAATGTTCTTGGAGACGCATTTGGTCTGTATTCCCTTAATTTATTTTCATACCACTACTATTTATTGGGATATTATCATTTACAGGTGCTGGAATTGTGGACAAATTAAGTAGCAAAGAACTTGGAACTTTAAATGTACGAACACCCTCACAAGGAGAATGCAATGAATTCGACCAGCACTTACAAAACTTTTCATAAAATTTTTCAAGTGTTCGAATAGATATAAGTAAATTATGATTCGCTCCGCCTATATTTTAATTTGAAAAGGGAAAATATAATAAAATCAAGGTGATTGTCACAAAATAATGCAACTTGGTTTTTCATTTTGTTTTCCAAAACTTTTATTATTTATTCTTTATTTTATAAATTTAAAAGTAAACGCGTGAACAAATCATTGCAGAGTTATTCAACGTAAAAAATGTATAAGTTCCAAACGTTGCTCCAATTGAGTTTTTTGTTTTTGCTACCAGGATCTTGAGAGGTGGTATTGGCGAACAATTTTAATTTCCTAGTAATTCATTTGTAAAGGAATCTGCCAGTGAATACGTTTGTTGACTAAATATAATACGAGAAATAAATCATGAGCAATAAAATATTATATTTTCACTAATTTGCTTTAATTATAAAACTCAAATTATTCCAAAACAGTTTTAGGCAAGATTTGCGTCAAGACGGTTGACTCAGCTAAAACTATAACCTCTTTTAGTTAGGAGATACGTATGCATATTCCATCCTAATTTTAGCAAGGATGGATATTCACTGGTCGTGCCTTAAGCTAAAGAAGGGAAATCCAATCAACACTACAAGAATTGAAATTTGAGAATATTGCCATTTGGTACATTTTGGCTTAAAAGGAAGTATGTTGTTTGGCACCTATTTTGGTGCCAGATGCATTCGCATCATCCGCGCAAACACAAGAAAGAATATTTATTGGGGAATTTGAAAAAAAAAATTTGGCGTCAAAAATTTGTCTTGCTTGAAATTTAGAAGTTGCGTGAAGTTTTACTTGTATAAATCCAGTTTGACAGAGGAAGAAACATGTTTTAATTGCAAGATGCATTCACCTGATTCGGATTCATTCAATTGGTGTTCAAAATTATTGTGAATGAGTCGTTAGTCATTAAAACTACAATTTTGATTTATTAAAACTGTCACAAATTTCCGAACATTTTACCTTCTCACTTCCAGGAACTTGAACTTGTTTGAAATTATTTGGAATGACATTACTTCGCCCAACTTGGATTTATTTTCGTTCGAAGTAACGAAGGGGATATGGTGATTTTATTTCGGTCTAATTTACATGCAACCATATAAATTTAAAATGGCGTTTGCGATTTAAAGTCGATATAAAACTGTTTACAATCTTATTAATTGCAATTTGACGAGAGTTTTTACCGATTTAACTAAAGTAATTTGGCAAATTATAGTCCGTTTTTCGCTTTGTAAAATTTTGAGTTCCATGAAATCTTAGAATAAAAGTCATAACAGTGTGAATTGACTGGGATGAAAAAAAAGGCTTCGTTATCTCGAGAACCTAAAAGGGTCTAAAACAAGACGGGACAGGGCAAGGGTCAACTGTTAATATCATACCGGCACTCCTTTAATTGATAGTGGTGGTAGTCGGGAGATGCTGATGGTGGTAAACAGAATTGGAATTGGAACAAAAAGTTTAAAGGAAAAAGAACAAAAGGAATATATTAATAAAGGAAAAAGTTAAATTGACTCTGAGCATGAAGCGGAGTCCAATTAAAGAATTTTTTCCCGATTTGGAATTGTCTTGTATTGGAGCCATAGCTCGGAAACAGTCGTTTCGGATGCTGGTTATAAATAGTGAAAACAATATCAACTAGAAACAAGCGGAATTAACTATACACACAAAGACTGACGTAGCTATTTTTTTATTGCCAAAAGTTTCCGTTTAGAAAACAAAGCTACTTTATCATTCCGTTCCGTCTCCTTCCGTTGATAATTACGGTTAATATGGAAATCAGGCATGTTTCACAATGCCGAATGTCCAAATTGTCTTGTAAAAAATTTCTCCAAAATCTGAAAGATGTATTTTCAAAAAAATGGTTTGTCGTACAATAGCTGAGCTACTTGGTCGCATCCGTTTATGAAAACCATCGCATTGATTAAAAAGGTTTCCACTTTTTTGCATTAGTTAAAATAAAAAAGTGAAGCTTGGAGTAGTAGGTCATGGTAGAATTGTGTCAAATCAACATGTTGTTCTTCCAATCCAAATTGGTAAATAGTTTCAAAAATTTTCCTTTATATAACCCTGCTTATGTTACCAAAACGTCCAGAAGAATCCCTTTCTAAATATTAACAGTTTGGTAATTTCATATTGTTTTGTGATAGTCATGTTTAAACCCGGATTAATCATTTCCCTTTTAATTGTTGGTGCTACTCTCCAAGTGAGAGCAGTGCCATGTACTGGCTGTACCGTAGGAGCCCTAGGCTCTCCAAGCGGTACAGGAACTGGTGGTACAGGTGGTAACGCAGTTTGTACTCCTTCTGGTTGCTCACCTTGTAACCAAGTATGTGCGGGAGGAGCAGGTGGAGTGGGGGGAATAGGAGCACCTGGATTTGCGGGAGGAAATGGCGGGTTAGGAACTAGGACTGGGACTGGTGGGGCTGGAGGAGCCGGAGGTGCCTCGACCACTGCAGGCTTTGCCGGTGGTGCTGGAGGAGTCGGCGCAGTCTCAACAACAGGTGGTATCGCTGGAGCTGGAGGATCGGGAGGTAGTGGAATGGGATCTGCTGCAGGTGGGGCGGGTGGAGCGGGGGGCACTTCAGACACTAATACAGGAGGAGCGGGAGGTGCCGGCGGGGTTGGAGGTGCATTGGGTGGCAGTGGTGGAGGCGGAGGAGCTGGTGGCGTATCAACTTCAGGGGCAGGAGGGCAAGGTGGGGCTGCAGGCGTTGGTGGTGCATCAACAGGTGCAGGAGGCGCAGGGGGTGCGGGTGGGGCTGGCGGTGCCTCAACTTCTGGGGGTGGAGGGGCTGGCGGAACTGCTGGAGCCGGAGGACCGTCATCTGCAGCAGTTGGAGGCGTTGGCGGGGTGGGAGGTGCAGGTGGTGCTACTTCTTCGGGCGCTGGAGGCGTAGGCGCGGCTGGAGGAGTGGGTGGTGCATCGACTGTGGGTGCTGCCACAACTGGTGGGATTGGAGGGTTGGGTGGGGCTGGCGGGGCGGGGGCACCTGGAGGATTAGCTGGCGTTGGGGGCAATGGCGGGTGCGGTAATTCCGGCGGGCTGGGTGGAGTTGGAGGTGCGGGCGGGGCAGGACAAAGTGAGTATAATTTACTAATCTGTTATCAATGAAATCTTATTCGCAGTGGCAAATTTGATTATTTTTTGCAGCTGCAAACGGCAATGGTGGTAACGGTGGGGTTGGTGGGAACGGCGGGAACGTGAAAACTACGGGAACTGGCAATGGTGGATCTGGAGGAAACGGTGGAAATGGCGGTGCTAAAACTGGTACTGGAACAGCGGGTTCTTGCGGAGCTGGTGGTGGAGGAGGGAACCGTTGCGGAAGTGGTGGGTATGTCGGCGTTGGCGGTCTGAGTGGGTTGGACGGTGGTGGTGCCTCATGTAACATAAATGGGGCAGTTGGAATCACCTCGTGTGGATGTTAATTAGTTTCACAAAAATTTTGCTATCTGCATTATTCGTATTCGAATTTCAACCTTGGATCATTTGTCATCTAAACACCAGTATTCTAAAAAATGAAAAATAAAAGTTCAAGAATCTTTTCTGAATTTTTATTTGTCGATGGAATATGGGATTGCCAGAATTGGAATGTTGGAATTAGTTTAATTAATTAGTACTCATAGTTAAAATAATAATAATACTAATTAATATAATAATAAGAAGCTTAGTTTAAGGTATACACTTTTTCACCATCTGAAATAATATTTCATTATTAAAAACCAAGTTCCTCCATAAACACATCCGAAAACTCCACCCACAACAATTTGCATCCACGTATGGTATTTTAAGTAAGCTCGGCCGTAGGTTACAAAGCAAGAAATTCCTGTTGTCACGACTAGTGCAATATATTCTGCGATGCTGGTCCTCGTGCTGTAAAGTATAAACATTCATGTAGTATATTTGCTACTCAAATTAAGAATTATGCTTTCTGGCGCGTAATTACATCCTGCTTTCTCATCAAAAGGCCGAATTAAATATGGTTGTGAACTCTGATTCATCTTTTTTGCAGTTTTCATTTGAGTTGATTAGGCATTGAACAAAACGTAAAAGAGAGATAATTTACAATCCGATTTCTCGGAGATAAATAGATAAATTTTAACCCGCTTGAAACTTTAGTGTCTTGCGAATGTAGTTCAGGTAAAACGCACTGGGACCCTAATGCTTAAACAATGCTAATAAATTATTCTTACTTGTGCAAAATTTGAAATGCGAAGATGGCAGTAAAGAACCAGGTATGTTGTGCATGTGAGCTGGGCATCCCGTAGACTGCATGCTGGTGCCGATCTTCTAATGGGCGGGGTCGCTTGAACATCTTTTTCAAACAAAAATTGAAAAATTGATTCAGTACTGCGGCCACGCCCAACGGAATCTAAAAGTTCAACGCAGGCTTTAATTTGATCACGCAATATTTTTGAACCATGTTTGTCTTACGGTGTAGTTTTCCAAATCTGATCGGAAGAACACGAGGAGGATTATTCCATAGAATACTGCGATGGGAAGCAAGGATGACAGTGCAAACAAAAATCCAAGAAAATCTCCTATATTACATGCAAAAGTTGAATATGTTAATTTTGGTGATTGGGGAGCTTTTACTTAACCTTTTCGATACTCGACGTAGAATAGTGACAACGGGACCCATTGTAATTTCTGATTTTGCACAACTTTGCACTTCTTAGATGCCCGCCGTACTGTACTATTTTTTGAGCTAGATGCAAACATTTTGTAAATTGTGTAGTAACACCGAATAAGACTAACCTTAACTAACTAGGTTTTCACAAAACACCAAATGAATTGGATTATCTGCATCCCCATTTGCTTATCAACGGAAATGCAAGGTGCAATTGAATAAATGGTGAAAATATTAGTGGGAAAGTGGTTTGTCCTTATAGTAAAAGAGGACTGGTTTTGATGATCACATCAGACAGGTTTTCAATCTCGAGGACTTACAATTTTCCTTCAATCTGACCTGACACGCAAGCATAATATGAAGTTTCAAATTCAAGATTTTATTTCGGATTTGAAAAAGTTGGCCACCAACGGTAATTTTATTGAAAAATATCAAGCCCTAACTTATTAGATGAATTATCTACATGAGATTATGGTTTAGTCGAAGGTTTCGGATGAGATGAGAAGTTTGCTTAAATTATTCCAATGATTTGAGCCAATGATTGAAGAATGAATATGATTTAGGTTAATTTTCGGCAAATCCAATAACTAAGAAGAAACTTCTGATGGAATTAGTAAGTTGACCTAACGGATTATATCTGGCAGTTTAATTTGTAGCTTGTAGCACATTCGGAAGGATGCCATTCAACGGGTGATGACTAAAATCTGAGACAAAATTGAAATCGAATTTACGAATATTTCTGAAAGGTTTAGCTGCTCGGGAATATTTTATTCGTGTTTGCCATACATTTTACTCTGAGAAACATCACGCTTCTTAAAGCTGTTCACCGGGAGTCACCGATTTTTCAAAAAGTGGTAACGAAAATCACGCTCGGACACGTCGCCAAACTTTGTAGCAAATTTAAAGTTTGTAAAATCGTTTTGTCATAAATGTTCCATCTGATAATTAAACAGTAACATTCCAGCATATATGCCGTCCGAAATATAGGTGAGGATCTACCTTCCGAATTGCGGGTAGACCATTATTGTAAAGTATCCTCTATATAGGCATACGGTGTTCTCCGAAGCATGTTAATGAATGGCCCAACAAGACAGTTTGAGAATATTTGGATAAGGTACTTCTGATGTCTCATTGGATAATTTTTGCATTACTTCTAAAACTACCTTCAAAGATAGAAACGGGGATTGTGAGAATTCGTGGGGAAGGAGTGGTGAATATGGAACTTCCTCCTGTAAAGTCTTACGCAAGTAAGGCTCTAGAGTTGCAGAATGCATGATAGAAACCAGCGCACAGATACGTCGAATGCATGCCGTGCAGCAGGTCGAAGGTTTTCTTAATTCTACCAGGGCAATGAGAATGACAGAAGCTGAGGTGAGAATTTTTGAAAGTTTTATTAGAGGTAGCTTTTAAAGTGGCCGTAGTAGCGTGACAGCAACTCTCACGACATATTGCTATGGTGAGAAGTCACATATACGGCCTATGCCGTCCATTCCCGGAAGCAAATAATTGATGAGAAAACTAAAGATGTGGTCCGTATTGAATTGGGAAATCTTGGATTTGATGTTTCAAAATTGAAACATTCCGTCATAATAATTGCCACGACTAAATAAATAAATTCCTCTCCCTATGTTACTAATAATTAAACGGTAACTAGAGTTTGTTCAAATGAGAATGAATATAAATTTGAATTCCCTGTAGAGTAAGACACGCATAATTTAATACCCGGAATAGACAGATAACTCTGCCTGTTAAGTAGGATGTGTCACGGTAATTCAATTTGTACAAGGTCTAATTTATAGCGTTTGATAACACCTCAATCTTCTTGAACAGGATATATACGAGCAGAAAACTTAATTTGCTACGTTTTCAGTAGTCCAATTAGAAAATGATTTAAACCTAAAAAGTTTTTCGAATTCAGAACTTTCTTTAGCACGCGGTACAACAAGAATTCAAGTTGACTCGCGGTGCTAAAAAAAAAAACTTTAAAAAATTCAAGGCTAAGTTGTACACTGAAATCAAATAAATTTATTCCTATCAAAGATAGCGATATTAAGCATCTTTCTTACGAGGGGAGGCCACGACAGTGTTTTTTTTTTTCAGAAAAATCTGAAACTCATACCTTATACTCAGTTAATATAGTGATGAATTTTAAAAATAGTCCGCAATTTCTCCCGCCAAATTTTAAAAAATTTATTTTTGAACAAAATTTTTGAAATCCTTATGGGATTTAACACGTGATTTTCCAAGTTTTACGCCACCCCCGTTCTCAAAATTCCAAAAATTGAAAATATTAAAATTATTCATGAGCAGCATGTGAAAATACATTTTTCACTTTTTCCATGCTATTAACATGTGAAAATACATTTTCCAGTTCCCCCATGCTATTAGCATGTAGAAATACGTTTTCTCAGAGAATCACGTTGAGATACCCTTGAAAATGACGTATTGCACAGGCGCCTGCGCATGCGCGTTTTTGAGATACGTAGGGAGACAATACATATGCGGCACCCTGTACACAATTGCACCCATTCATTAAATCCAAAGAAAACTTCATTCAAGCATTCAGGGACTTATTATTTCACAATTCCTCAGGAACATAATCACATTTTACTGGGTACGTGTGTGAGTCCCTGAATTCTTAACTGAAGTTTTAGTTGGATTTAATGAATGGGTGGAATTGTGTGGTCACCCAAATTTCGGAAAAATTAAAGAGCGGGCGTGTATTGACGAGACCCATCACACCAGTAAAGAATTAGGTTTAATTTCACTTTCCGGGTATAATTCCGGGCTTAAAAGTTAACATTGTAAATGAGGAAACAGGAATGGAATATTTCGAAATTCAGCTTTATTGCTTGAACTTTTTCTTTGTCAATCAAACCCGTCCCCGCATACCACCTCTGGTATACCATACGACGCAAATAAGTATCCAAAACAGTACAATTCAAATACCAATCTGGATGCTGGAGGTAACCGCAAAGGATTGAAGGACCTCTGAAGCAGTATCACCGAGTAATCGAAGCTCGTCTGTATAGTAGGAAAGCGTATTTTCAACTTTACATTCACAAATTGTTTTTCCTTGTTGTGATGTCCGTTCGAGAGAGGCAAGGAGGATTTCCCAATTTTATACATTTTGTCCCTCCAGATAGTATTGATAGGAGAAAAGAAGATTCCAAATGCAGAGTGGCTCTCAAATGTTATATTTCCAGTCACAACTGAAGTTGTATTGATTAGTTGAGGTTACAAATTTATTTCTGTATTCCTTTGCCAATGTTTCTCCCAGCTTGTTGTAGTTTGTAGACTGTCCCCATTCACATATTCTTGAGCTTCCAAAAACTCCAAGCGCAACAGAACTAAAATATAGTAGTGGTACAAACTTGACTTTGTTCATCTTGCGTAATGGAAAACACTCAAAACTTTACTGAATCCCGAGAAAGCAGGAATTATAAGCAATTAAATCAATACGAATGTCGTTGAACACATTTGTAAATAAATTCACACTGATTGATCCAAATTTTTGCTCATTGAAATTAATTAGGTTAGTCTGTATCATTAGGAAGTGACGAATGAAAAAATTTGTAAAGCAGTTAACAGTAGGTAGGACATTCTTTCCATTGGCTACCTCGGAGCCCCTAGAAATGGAATGACACCCCTTCGCAACCTACTCTTGCTTGATCCCTTTAATATATTTTTAATTGAAATCATTCAAATTTATTCCAATCACATAACTATAACGGAGATCTTCTGGTGATGTTTTTAGAAGGGTTTCTCATAATTCTATGAAGTTGTTCAAAATAGTGAAACAAATGAGATATTCAGAATTTTTTTTCCAAAATGTGCTTTGTTGCTGTAGTTGGAGCACTGCGCCCATTTCAAAGCCAATACCTTTTTTTTTTTCGAAAAAGAATGAAGGGGTTTAGCCAGGTCAAAGCCAACTTGAGGAAATCTTCGCTCTACAGTCTGACTCTGAATTCCAAATTTTTGTGCGGCAGCTTCCAAATACCATTCGAGAATTGGAAAATGGTGAAACTCGGTTGCCCATGGAATGTAATTATATTTTTTCCTGGCTTTGTTCCAAGAAACTTCATTTGGTTCAGGCCCTAACTCAACAAACATTTCCAAGGGTTCCAAGCTACCCAGGCCGCTACTTGCTTACACATGTTACCATGGTTTATTTTGTTTTAATAACTATTCCCCATCCTTATTTGCAAAAAACTGGTTTTTTTTTCCTTCCATGGGTTCTGTTCCCACCCACTTTTTTGCTTTATACAACTATTAGGCATTGTTACTGTATTTTTTCCAATTGTTGTTCCTAAGGATGTCACACATATAAACGAGAAATGTTCAACAAAATTGGTATCAGATTGTACTAACTATAAAGTTGCTGATCGCATGACAACGAACCTACCAATTGGTGACATATTCTCTCGCGGTTCAAAATTGGTTCACAAACATACCTAATATGTATAATTTATGCCAAACATGCCCACTTATTTCAATTTTCTACCAAACTTTTTTTTTATTTACGACACTCAATTTCAGTTCAGTACAATTGATATACAATAGCAACTAAAAATCTTAACAACTAAAAACAACAAAACTAACAACAAAGGACAAGTTAAGAACAATTGTAAAAGGATATGAAGAATTCTTAACACGTGAAGAGCAGAACTAGACCAGAGAGCAGCGGTGAGCAAACAGGTAGAGGCCCAAGGGTCAGAGAGTCTCAATACCTCAGCCCATTCATTTCAACTTTATTTTGTCTCCCTCACACAAAACTAAGAGTTGCTCTTAGCACAAAACGATTATGTCAGATAATCGTTTTGTGTTTAATATATTCACAAGTCACTTTTCCATTCGATGTCCACTTGTCAAGGATCAAAGTTTTATAAGCTTCCAATACTGTTAATTCAAAACTAATGGAAAAGGTGATTGGTTAACACCGTGTCGGAAATTGGAAAAATGGTTAGGAGGACAGTGACATTAACAACAGCGATTTTATTCCGTTTCAAAAGTTCCATTATCCTTTTTCTTCTTTTCATCACCATACTAATCAATGTCACTGTATTTGATACTTCCGCCCTGTTTCGTTGCAGCACGAATGGTTTTATTTGAAAAGTCAAGTTGATGTCGGCTGTGATACGCTAGGCCTGAAATTAACAAGAATCTTAAACTAAACTGCGCTGAAAATGTTTCTGTTCATTTTATTCACATCAATACATCCGCTAGCGTCTTTGAAAATTTCACAGGCAGGGTTTTCTAATTGTTATCTAATATCGATTGACAGTGAGGTCAATCTAGCTATTGACGTCTCTCCGGTTGCTCTTACTAGATTGCGCTTTGCTCCAACTCAGACCAATATTGGTAAGCTGTATAATCAAGCAATTGGATCACTGCAAAGCAAATTTAAATCAAATAAACAAACATGTGAAGTTATTGTCATGAGTGAGTACAACTGGCAAAACATCCTTACTTTTTCCTGGTTGGGATTTTGTGATGGGCATGATGCATCTGCTCCGTGTTACCAACGGTACACTTACTGGGTTGCTATCACGAGACCAACTATTATCCAAAATGCGTGGGATATCCCTTTCCCATTTTACTTCTACCATCCACAGTCCAATGAAAGTATATTTCAAATGACCATTAGGCTGGCGGGTCATTGCTGCAAGGAAATGACTATAAATCTTACAAGCATTAGCCAAATACACCTTAACACCAGAGAAGAAATGGACAATTTATTTCTGGAAATCTTCAAGGCATGCTCAGTAAGTTGGAAATTTAATTACAAAATTGGGGAAGAGAATACTTTACCTATTTTCACCGGATATTCCCGTCCTCCCGCTAAAACAAACACACTTTCATATAAATCACACGTTTCTCCAGTAGATCCGATAAATTTATTGGCATTAGCAGTCAGTTCTCTTAACAACTCCGAAAAGGATTCAAAGTACAGCAATGCCCTATTTAACAACCCTTCTGGGAAAAGAGGACTTTCCCGTTGCTATCCCTTCGCGGAACGGCGCGTACATACATACATGTACCCTGGACCTCATATGACGGGTAAAGGCTCACTTGATAAGGAAATGTATATTTTTTTTCCTCAACAAGTGCGGTATAACTTTATTACTTGCGACGGAATCGTACCATTCCTCTCTTTTCTCTTATTTTCTTTACCGTTCCAAATTCATGTTTGGATAAGCCTATCTGTGTCATTTATTTTAGTGCTTGTCTTTCTTAAAGTTACGTTCTTATATTTAAAATTACAAGACAGCCCAGTCTTTTTACTTTACAATATAATATTCGAACAAAATTTGTACATGTCTAAATGTTTAAAAAAAATTGATGGCATGAAGTTCTGTTTAGCATCTATCCTACTCACGGCTATCTCATTGACAAATATATACAGGGGAAGCATGACATCAGACCTGACAGCAAGCATTCCGAATGATAAATTGAAATATATTGACGAAGCTGTTGGAAAAGGCTTTCATGTGTTGCTTCCTGTCGTCAATCGGAGTGTACTCCATTGGTTTTCGGTCAATCAACCATCTGCAATTCCCAAATTCAAAAATGCTACCTTAGCACAATATTGGATGATGGACATTATGGCCTACGACTTTAACTTCATTGCCGCCCTAGTTAATACCTTAAAAACGTCCAATAATCCTCATTACCAAAAGCTTTTGCTCAGTGTAGACATTCAACTGAATAGTAGCTATTCAATGGAGCAAAACCTGCTAGGTTGTAACAAAACCATTTACATTGGAAGTCCGAAGGAGATAAATCAAATGCTGCGTGTATTGCAAAAGTTGGACACAACCAAAAAATTTTATATTGGCATTGACATGTACCTGTCACACCCTTTAGCTTGGGTGTTTGTGGATATGCCGTTGGACCGTTTGCATAAAGTTCATAGAGGTTTCCAGACAGTTATTCATTCGGGAATTTTTGAACATTTTCATCGAATTGAAGACAACTTAAATAACAGAGAGGCTCCAGTTGTGGAAGCGCTCAATACGAGCAGTGGATTTTTTATCTCCACGAACATAATTTACTGCGTCTCATTGGCACTGGCTGCTGTAAGTTTAACAGTTGAACTGATGACAAGCTTTTTCAAAGCCAGAAATGTTTTATAAATATTTGGACTATTTTTTTTGGACTACTTTTAAGCCGAACTACCCGATTCTAGAATCGTGATAGTGAAACTAATTAACGAAGTGAAGCAGTAATTTAATTTCAAACCACTGGATTTTATGTGGGAGGGAGTTCTATTTCGAAATAAAAAATATCTGTCTCGAGTCTAACCTAAACAGTGAAAAAATTTGCGACCATTCCTGGGCTAATCCGCGCTGGAAAAGAAAGAATTCTGAAGATTGACTTTTAAAATTAATCCGTAACTCCTCACCTGGAACTTGACCTTTTTGATTTCGGATTCTGAAAATAACCTGCCTAACGGGCATTCAAAAAAAGCCAAGAATTCGCGAAAGCGGGGTTAAGGATTAATTTTATAAGGTCAAATGTCAGAGAGGGTCTGTCGTTAGTGGAGTGAGTGTTCCGAAAATGCGACGAAGTCACTGGAACCCTAATGGAAAATTTAAATATTTCAGTTTAATGGTATTTTGGCGAGAAGGTGGGTGCATGAAGATGGCTGAAAATGGAAGGAACGACTGCGTAATGGCCACTTCTGCCACCTACCTATTGGTCTAGGGTTGAAAAAACCAATTTCTAATTTAGCTTCCTAGTTTATTTATGAAAACTCTTCGAATTAAAACTAGAACTGGAACACAAAATATTAATCACTTTTTCCCAAATGGAAACTAAGCTTTGGGGTTTAATTGCATAAAAAACAAGGTAGCGTGTCGGAGACCAACTAATCATGTTTTGTGAAATACTTAGATTTTATTTACCGCCAACGTAATAAATTTTGCAATAACTCATTGGAAAAATGCATGTGTAAACTTTGACCTAGATTTGTCGGCATTACCATGTCATCGCTCTTCTAATTAATTATAAATTAGCATCTACAGCGAGAAACAAGAAAATGGGTGACACGTGCGGGGCCGCGGGATGAAAGGGAAGGTTGGTTGAAGAAAAATTTTGCTAGTTGACGTCAACTATCAGAAACGGTTCACAGACGACTACTTTCTCGGCAAGAGGTATAAGTAAAATCAGCTGCTTTCACAATTTATGGCTTGACGCTCTAAATTCTGATCTTTCAGCATCAAACGTGGTCTACCGGTAAGGGGTCGCATGAATAATTTTTACGTAAATTCCTTTGTCAAAATTGCGAAATTTCTTCTTTTTCGCTGCTGGTCATAAATGTGACCACGTCTAGGTCAGCCTATGCCGCTAATTTCCAAAAAAACAATTGATAAGAGGAACATGGAAGTGATCCTTATTTAATTGGCAAATCTTGGATTTGATGGTTCAAAATTGAAACCACTCCGTCGTAGTATGTGCCCATAAACAAATTAATTCTTGGTTCTCTCTAAGGCAGTCTGCTTCTAATAATATAATCTAGTTACTGTGTTAAACTGTAATCATTTAAAATTCTTCTAAACAAAGATGACGATATTAAACTGTTCTATTATAGGCCAAGTGATATTGTGCGGAGTTTCTAATTAGTTTATGAAATTTCTGAAAAGAGTTAAAGAAAAGAAGGTAGTCAAGTCTAACTTAAGTGCAAAAATGTGTGCTCGCCTTAGGGATGAGCCGCTTCACGTCCATTTCAACGCCAAGAAATTTTCTTTGAAAAAGAATTAAGCACTTTAACCATGTCGAAGCCTAATTCGCTAAATCTCCGCTCCGCAGTTGGAATTGCAAATTTTTCTGCCATTGCTTCTAAATACCATTCTGGAACTGGGAAATGCTGATAATCAGTTGCCCACGCTATGTGTATTCCCTCATTGTTGCTTCCCACAATGTCTGCTTCGGCGTAGATCCCTACTCGATCAAGTCTCCAACCAATTTCTTAGAGAGTGATGGGATTTTGCATTTGCACTTGACGTAATCAGTTACAGTTGTCAGTATTTAACTATTCCGGTATAAGCCTTCCAGCATTTTGTACATGGATGAAGGTTAGGGTTCGCATTATCGGTAATTGTTATCGATAATTTTCGATAATTATCGATTAATCGGAAAAAATTCGGCTCATTATCGATAATTGCAACAAAAATAGAGCATTTTGTCATATTAATTATTAAAAGTTTGGAGAACCAAAAAGT
>JAQIWD010000343.1:0-23601 GCA_034694825.1 Anurida granaria
AGGAGGCAATTAACGTCCAATTTTACAGTCACAGCTTTTCTGGAGTTCGTAAATGTCCAGCAGGAATAGTAAATTATGAGTCAAGAGTAAAGCACAAAAGAGGAAGATCAACGAAGTCGTAAAGATAAAGGAAAATTAAGTCTGTCGGAAACTGATTCAGATTCGCAGCAATAGACAAGGGATTCGTCACCTACCATGCCAGTGAATGAGGGATTTGACTAACTCACACCCGTCCAATTTGTTATTGTTATCCGCATCATGCATCTTGAAATAATGGAATTGGAGCTCCTGCTCACTCATCTGGGAAGTATCGATTGGGACAGACATGTGATCCTGGATATGCCTATCCACAAAGAAGAGTAACGAACATTAAAATGCAATTTGTATCTACAGAAGCATTATCCCAGATGTTGAGAACTTACTGTCTTTCTTGACCAATTTTCGATGCATCTAAAATCGGTTGACCGGGCCCATGTCCCCCATGCCCATGTCCACCTCCAGGTTGAGGAACATGTCCTCCATGTGATACTGGTTGCTGCTGAGGGACGTGGCCATGACCATGACCTGCTGGTGGTTGAACTGGAACTTGGTGTTGCGGCGGCTGCTGGAATTGCTGCTGTTGCTGTTGGAATTGCTGTTGCTGGACAGGCACCTAAAGCAAGAAACAACAAATTCAATGTCTCCGGCACCTTACTCCTCAAATATTCTGTCAAGGTTATATCCTTACTTGATGCTGCTGAGGTTGCTGGTATCCTGGCTGTTGTTGATGTTGCTGTGGCGCAGGAGGATGGGCGTGACCCTGACCTTGACCATACTGGTACTGGGCTAAATTAGGGTCATAGTGTTGCGGCGGGACGCCAGGGGCTACTCTCATGTTTTGAGAACTGGAGAGTCCAACCAGGCCGGTTGATACTGCCAATATCATCAGTAACGACGAGATCTGCGTTAGACGCATCCTGGAGCTAGTCTTAGAACACCCTGTAAACTATCCTGTAGTCCTGATCTAACGCGTAAACGACCCTGTGTATCCAATTTGACTACAAAGGTTGGCGGTGGTGGTGACCCTACGTTGTCAGGCCTCTCCGGATACTTAGCTGGAAAGAAAGCAAACATTTCATAAACTAAATGGACCGAAACATTTAAGTCAATAAACCATTGTTTTCCTAACCTTGATAATTAGTTTGGGTTGGAACCTGAAATGAAGGTTGAGCTCTGACATTCAGTCCCGTCCAGCTGAAGTTCAATGTTGTAAAGTTACGAAAGTCAAAAACAGATTTAGTTGTAACTGTTGCAACAACTTACAGGAGGTGGACGGAAACTAAACTAACACAAGAACAGGCAGAAGGGACTTGGAATTTGTTAACTTGACAGGTAGACTAGACAGGTTAACAACTTTCCCTTTTTGTTAAATTAAATTACACGTGGACAACACTTCTCAGATGTTGGCTTCCTTTGCACCAAATTCGAAGATCTGTAATTATACAGGGTCATCCTCACAATGTTAACAAAGCATTTCAACTCAATTAATCAAATAATAATTAATTAATTGATGGGCTCTTTTTATCTCAGAGCTTCAGTTAGTTGGTGTTAAAAGAATGGCGAAGACATACGAAATACAAAATGTAAGGTTTCACAGTTTTATGTGATGATGGGGGAGAACCCCTTCATAAATTTCGGAACACCCTGTCTAACACGAGACGCTAACGAGGAAAAGCCTCTTATGACGATGAAATTTGGAGTTGCCTTTCCCAAATTGACCCATGAACTGTGCCCTCTGAACACTGGACGCTGGAATTCGCTGAATAAGATGAGCCGTACGTTTCTAACGGCGATGGTCATGTCACGTTTTGACACAAATTGAACTCAATGCAGTATATTCTTGAATAATTATTGTAATTCTTCTAAAGCATAAATTCATTGCCTTCTTATAAATTCCACCTGGATGGAAGAGTGAAAATGCCCTCCAGTGTCTCCAACGCGACTTGGCGCTTCACGAACATGTTTTCCCTGATTTTTGATTCTCATAACACGATTCAACAGCGGCAGTCGTGCATTGCAGCGCTTCCCATGGTGGTGGTGTTAACTGTTAAGTCAAAATGCAAGTTATTAGGGGCCTGAAAGTAAATCAGGTTGACATCGTCTGCTCCTCCGCACTCCGAAGATGGAGGTCAAATTCAGGGATATTTTCGCTTCAGTATCGCTGGTAAGCGTTAGTGGGGCAGCGAAGCGTTAAATTTGTGTAACTTAAGCAAAATGGCGGAACTCGCTAACTTGTCTCGCTTGTATTTTTCAAGTGGCTTGGGGCTATGCTTCTTCTCTCCGCTTCAGTTCTGATTGAAACTTGGCGAGGAGTTGAACATATAACGACACCTGGAGGACCCAAAGCCGCCATCTTTACTGCCTGTTCATTCGCTGAAGTTGCTTCTTTGCTCCAACTTGTTGCATTTTGCTTTGTGAGTAAATATTATTTACTTGTTTACTTGCTTCTTGCTTGTCATTGGTTGATTTGGTTAATAAAAAAAACTTTTCAGGTAGTCCTGAACAGGTGGAACCTTTGGAAGTATTTTCACGTAGCCATCTCCGCCTTGACAGCGTTCTCATTCGCGTTAGCCGTGTCGTATGTTCTGTCCCTGAAGGATCCTTGGGGAATCATATTCCTGGTCACAGCAGGACTGGACGCGCTTTCGTCCCTTGCTGCTGTCACCGTTTTATGGAATTATAAAGACTTACCACCACCAACACCCAAACCTGATGACGATGTGATTCTTGATGAAACTGAATAAAATCATCCCAGCGACTATTCAGTCAAAATTTTATGCTCAGACTAACGCGTTTGGTACCGAAGGACCAAAATCTGACCAGAATTTCTTTGACATTGAGACGTTTCTTTTCTTGTTTTTCGCTGCAGTCACGCCGTCATTGGTTACAAAGTTTACAGTGTTTGGCTTTTGTTGATTTCATAATTAGTCCAGTAAAAACACTTCGCAAGGAGGAAACCGCTGCTGGGCTTTGCTTTCTTGCATTTTTCCGGAAAATAAAGTGACAAATAGACAAATCCTGTTTTGCTGATTACATTTGCAGTGTTTTTGTTCGGAGCATGTGGAGCAGCATCACTACTTACGCGTCAGCCAGATCTGGTATGACGAACATGAAGTCTACGTACCATTCAATCATCGGAAGCCAAAGCGCTGATGGACAAAAAGATGCGAAAAACGGAGCCGTAAGTTCCAGGATTAAATAAATCACAAAATGAGGTTCATCTGGAGAAATCGATCGACTGTAATCCTGATGTGTACAGAAATGGCGCCGTCCTTATGTCATTTCCCCTAAGCCGTCGCCATCTGCTGCTGTTCAGGATCCGTGTTCTCCAGGACCTGGGATGCAGGGAGAAAGGAATATCCCTCCAGGAAATGCCAGAGGATCCCCAACGACACCTTCATTCAAAGGTGGCAAGGACGTAGGGTCACGTAAGTGAAATCAAGGTGAAATGGCAACCTGGAAAGATTCGAACCTGAGTATTCTCTATTTCTTTGATTTCAGCGAACAATGAGCCCAGGCGCACAGCTTCCCAGAACTTTCTTCGTGCCAAATTGATTGACATTGGACGTCGGAGTGGGATGCACGGTGGATTGAACGTGGCCATTGGTTGCAAGAACCAAGAATTTTCTGGCAACCCCGAGAATTGCGAACCAGATATTGTTGGGCGTGGCTCGGGTCCAGTTTCCTATGCAGGTAGCTTGAAATCAGGTAAGGTGTGGCGATAGTTTTCTAGAATTCCACGATTCTAAAGTGAAAATGGTAACATGCATTTTCACTTTAGAATCAAGTAGCAGCACAAGTTTATTCCAAATGGAAGAGACCTCAAGCTTTGAATTCTACGCAGAAGACAATGATCCAAGTCCATCCACATCATCCGTTGGCAGTGCCAGTGCCACGAACAAATCAAAAATTGAAACTTCAGGGTCGGTCATCGCAGTTTACTCAAATCCGAACTATGGCAAAGGTCAGCGGGCGGGTTCTCGAAAATTCCAGCATCAAGAGGATGACCTTGACCAGACCTTGACACTGCAGGACAGCACGGAAGTCCTCCTGTCGCCCTTCATCTCGGACTCAGCTCTATCCCTGGGCCAGGAAGAGTCGGAGATTTTTTTCGAGGCTTTGGACAAAATGGAGGAGGAATACGAAATCCCTGACCCAAGCGTCGCTGCAAGGGAGTACAACCGTCTTCTGTCGTCGTCACGACCGCAAGGGGAGAACACTTACGGAACAAAGGACTCTGATCCTTTGGCGCTTGACCCCTCCCGAGAGAGGGTCCTTGTGACGAACATTCCATGTGACTCGTGGGTGGCGCTGCCACTGCGAATTCTGCCTGGTCATGTGGTGCCTGAGGGCTTCGTCATCCTCCTACCACCCCTTCTACTTACATTCTGTACAGCCCTCGCGCTGATTTTCCTATAAAGTTTTCATACTCAAAATATATGACTACAAAAATGGAAATGGCTAAGGTGAAATAAAGGAAGTCTAAATGTGTGCTTCCCCAGTGGAAAATAATTTTAAGAACCAGAAGTTTGTGCTAAAAGCAACGTATGACCCCGAATTTTAGTAGCTACATTTAAATTTTTAATCAACAAATGAATTTTATCAACTTCTACATATTTTTTAGTGTACCATTTTGTAAGTTTTCATTTTCTAATAACAATTCTACTAAACACAGAAGCGCTAATCAATCACTAATCGCAGAGAATCACCAGTAGAAAAATATGCAACAATTTAAATTAAATATGGCACTTGCTTGTGCTCTAACGGAGCATCTACTGGTAGCGCTCATTTCCTTCATCTGTCTTCATCTGGTCGCCTGTGATCGAAATCGCTGAGGATTTCAAGGTGGACATCTTGAACAAGTTCGACGGCGGCGTCGTTTTCATCTTGGCTTCTACGGAAAATGAAATATTCAATTCAGACCAATTGCATGCTTTAGGATACTTGTGAAGATGCGTGTTTATATGAATGGATTACCTTTGACCTCATGCATGTCCATCAGGCAGATAATGATTCCAAAGACGCAGACAAGAATGAAGATTCCTGCAGCCAGGATGGAACAAGTTAGAAGGAATTCCTGCTTCGACAATTTCAGAAGATCCATTTTTCTAAAATATAAACAAAATGAAATTAAAGTAAATAATTCTACAGTAAAAACTTTTTTGAGTGTAATGGCACAATATCAATTAAATTGTGACCTTACACTGTTTCCTCTGGTGGAGCAACCTCCGCAAGTGAGTCTGATTTGGCATTATTGGGAATCGGCGTCAAGATCAGGATAATTCCAACTAGAATTAAAAACTGGGACATTGTTGCTCCGGAAGCTCAGTCGTGGTCACCTTTCAATCGGAATGAAATGGGTCAATCCCTGCCAAACTCAGAAAACAAAAGACGTGGATCAACAGTTGTGGTAGGATGCAAAAAGAAGTCTGCCCTGGGCGTATATCCAGAATCCAAATGCCTTGTCCAGGTAGGTATCCTTATCATGATGAGAACTGTCTAATTGAACAGCCGCCTCCAAGACAAACTACACTACTACGCCCATAAAGATTTAAAATAGAGGTTAAGTGTCTTCTGTTAGCATTATTCATGTGATATTAACAAGGCGTAAATCCTTAAATTTTTATTACATGTGAAAAGCATTTAACCCGCATCCGCATTGCATTTTATACGTGTAGATTTAGCATCGCAGCAGACTGGCAAATCCAAGGATCCACCTGCTCAACTGCTCGAAGTTTAATCATAAAGGTTCCGTACATTTCGGAAGAAAGTCTGACATAAAGTGCGTAAAAATGTGCCTTAATTTTTCTATTTTTATAAAGAATCCAAGAATCGCTTTCCGTTTCTTTTGTTTTCTTTTACTGTTACACTTTTTCAAAACTGTCCAAAAATAAGCGAATTAGCAACATTTGTCGGCAACTCGGACGGGGAAAATTTCCTGTTTGCCAGTGTGAGTCATGAGTCATGACTCATGAGGGTTCCGCTTTCCCCTATCCTCCAGTCATTTAATTTTCGGAAGGATTTTGAATTATTTAATGTCCCTTTTTTGCCTCTTGCTAATGGTCTGAGATAATCTCAGAGAAAGGTAAACTTTGAAATCCAATGTCGTTTGTTACCAAAATACTGAATTAATGAAACTAAATTAGTTGGACAGTTTCTTCAGGTAAGACAAGTGGAAGCTCAAATGTGGAGGAAGCTTCGACATCCCTTGAAGCTGCTAAAAAGAGTCATGGTCATGGTAAACGATTCCTTACTTGAAGGGTGCAAAGGGCAAATCCGCTCATTCCACCATGTGTTCCAATGTCAATTTGAAGTTCTTTTAATTAATTATGTAGTTTAACCAAAATATTTACAGACGCTTGTAGTTAAATGAGAAATCGTTCATCAATCAGAGTTTTTCTGGCAAGGTTCCTTCTCCCCAGGGAGTTTCGAACGTATTTCAATACCTACAAAACACAATCATTTGTTGAAGGTGGTTATTTCGTGATGTGCCATGAGATGCCTTACCATATTCACCAAGAACGTCACCATTCCCGCGAGGACAAAGTCGTGACTCAAGAGGTCAATGAAGTTGAAAAGGTAAAGGTCAAAGAGAAACAGGGTCCGCTCGTTTCCGTAGAAAATGGCCGAGTCGAACGAGTGTCCATTATCTAAAACCAAATGAAATATTGGCACCGTTGCGCATGTTTTTCAGTACACCATGGTTTCATCAACTCACCGTTGTAAAAGACAGCCCGATCCCCACCCTCCCGAAACTCCATGTCGAGGGAGGACTCGATAAAGGATTTGTCCTTAACCTCGTAGTCGATGTCGCTGAGGGCATGCTCAAGGAATGAAGTGAGGAATCTGTTCATTGAGTGGTACGCATGGGCACTCAGATTCAGTTGGGATGACCCCGGTTTTGTAATTCCAGGAGTCGCTCCTTTCGAGCCTGTCAAAATCAGTGACGGCCGCCCTTGTCCAGCAAATTTTGAACTCTGCTGTAAAAATATACAACAAAAAGTCAGAAGTGCTTGGGGAATAGAAAAGGCAGATTGGCTTCTTTTGCGACTCACTGCGTAAAGAGGCTGGAGGACTTGGTCGTATACCAAGCGAAGGGATCTTGGGACTGAAATGATGAACGTTTGTTGGTCATACGTAGCAACCAATCCCCGTCGACCGCAAAGATCTTCCTAGAACCAAAACCAATTTGGAAGTTTTATTGATTGAGGTAATGAGAGATATTTTTGGAGCGAGTTCTTCCTAAAACGGGACTTACTTCCTCTCGACTCAGTTGCTCGACCATTGTGCGCATGTCCGTGTCGGCAAATCCATGAACGGATCTGCAGACCAAAAATTAAAAATTAAAAATATTGTCAACGCACTTTGAAAAATGACTGAAAAACTGAAGCATTTGAGCATAAATTACCTCCCATGAATGTAGTAGCCGTATTGCTTGGCAGCAAGAACGAAGACGCTGATGTTGGCCAGCGTGCAAACGTCAACAAAGTCTTGGATTTTGTTGGAAAAGAAGCGCTCATAGATTCCCACGGTGTAGATCCATTGGAAGAGGCCGAGAATTCCAAACACGAGGGTTGAAGTGGTGAAGCGTGCTACGGTGCTGTAAGGAACGTCACTCGCTTCTGGTCCGGGACTCAGCGTTGTGTTTGGCCAATGAAGTCCCCAGTGTTTTAGGCCGAATATCTAAAAGAACAAGTCTAAGTAATTTTCTCAACATATCGTTGAGCTACGTCTACGGCGCTAACCTCCAGGAGGAAAAGGGTAAAGATGATTTGCAGCGCCGTGTTGACTTTTCGCACTGCCTGAATCTCGTTCCATTCGTTGGCTACAAAGTAGGATCGCCAAATACTCACGCTTTGCTTGTCATCGGTACTCCCTTTGCCGGCGTTAGAAGCGTTCAGCGGTTCTTCGTTTGGTCCTTGTATGACGCTCCCCGCCTTTGGTTTCTCCCAGTCCACGAAAAAGATGTCAACGCACACTTGACGACCAATCAACTTCAACACATCAACTACCTGAATGAATCAGAATCAATTATTGTACGTCGGAAAAATTAGCGCTGCAAACTTCAACGAACAAACCTTGAGTGCAAATGCGGAAATGAGCAAATCCCGAATAATCCGTTCCTGGAGTGGTTGCGGGAGGAAAACATGGACGGCCACTTGCTTCTTGAAGAAAATCCACCAGTAAAGACAAGTTGAGAAGCAAACGATGACAAAAGCATCTGCAATGTGGCCGCATGAGGTGAGCAGGAGGGTAAGAATTGTCTCAAGATCAATTTCTGCTCTTCCGTTTCGACGATTCCACGTCCATGTTTGAAGGGCAGCCCAAATTACAGCTAGGGAGCTAATAACGCCGATAGAAATCTAGAAGAGGGCATAAGATTTTAGATTCCTCTACAAATGGCAACTGCTTAACAATTCTGACCTTGATATCCTCAATGGCTCTTTTCATGTCCATGAAATATTCCACTTCGTAAGTAAATGAAATCTCTTGGTTGGACACAAAATCTTCTGACGTGAACTGATTATAGTAAACCGTAATAACTGGCACGTAGATCCTTCCAGCCATACCTTCCTTCTGTAACTGAATTCTGTGCGGAAACAAAATTTTGGTTGAAACTCAATCGTTGCTTGCGTACAGGCCATAATCCATGAACCCTCAAAACACTCCTCAGCTTACCCAACGTTAATTTTCTCAACGTAGCGAACGACTTTTATGGTTTTGTTCGACGTGTCACGTCGGTACTGCGGGTCAACTGGGGAGTCCGCTCCACCAATACTGTCCAGCATGAAGAAACGTCGGAAGAGACGCCACTTCAACTCCATTTCATCCTAAAACAATCCAAAAATGAGGGACTTCGGGAAAGAATTGAATTATTGCTACGGAAATTAATACCTCATTGACTCTTAAACCATTCCGCTTGATGTTCATGATCTTCATTGGAATTGAGAAGAGTGACCTCTTTGACCCCTCTTCAACACTCAGGAAAGTATCCAGAAATTCCATCTGAGATGCACGTTGGTTCCAGAAGTCTCTTACTCGAAGGTTGCACTTGGACCTTGTTGTCACCCCAAACTTTTGCTTCATCCGGCGTGTCTCCAGTTGACCTTGACAAGGAATGACATCCGTGAGGAGTCCAAGGCCCAAGAACTGCCCATCCACACTGTATTTTGCAACGGTGATGTTGACATCTGAGCTCGGCTCATCGAAATCGGCCGTAAATTCCTTTGGAATGAATTCCGTTGACTGAAGGGTGAGGTAGTGATCCTCATAGGCCAATTTTGGAAGAATCGCCCGACTTTCCACGTCTCCTCCATTTTTGTCAATTGACAACTCGTACAACTTGCAAGCATTGTTCCCTTCCTCAGCGCCAACGTAGAGTTGCATTACACAGGAGTTGGCCACTATTTGACACGCGCTTTCATTCTTGCCTTCCTGTTGACAGCCATAATAAGTCAATTAAATTCCTGAACCTTACAGAGATTTTTACAGACTTACCTTGCAAAGGTAAAAGGCAGGGAGTAGATTTTCACGCAGAAATTGGGAGGACTCAACGGAGACGGCGTTGTCGTAGAGGATTTTGCTAAGGGTCAACGCGTCGTATTGGAACTCCGGAACATTTGGAATGCAGATCCCATTGCTTAGGATGTGGGTGGTATCAGTAGGGCATTTGCAAATCCCATTCACGCTGCTCTTCTTAGGGAAGGAAGGATGACATGGGACACAAGAATCGGCGGACTTTGACGGGGTGAACCAATCCCCGCATTTCTGGCATTCGAATCGGTCATTTCTCACTCCGGTCACTTTCCGGACAACTGAAAATGAAAACACAAATCAGCGTCAGGAGAGGCAAAGGCTGAGATGCTGATGCTGATGGCTGAGATGAGACTGACCTTGGATGTGACCTGGAGGACAAGGGACGCACTTTCCAGCAGTAGCATTGAAAGTCTCTGGACACTGGAGGCATGACCTTTGATCTTCTGAAACGGTACCTCCTTGGCATAGTTTACACTTATTGCCAGAACTCCAGTAGCGAGAGGGACATGGGCAATCACCGTAGCTAAATCCTGTAATGAAGTTAAAATTCAATTAATTTAACAATAGAAGTTAAATTATTCGATGCAATAAAAGATTTCGTGCTCATAAGGAATGCGAGCAAGCGTCTTATAAATTGTTAGCTTTCACATTCACAGGCATGCTAATATTGGGCAACAAAAGCAATAATTGCAACTTTACATTAAACGACCTTTAAACAAGGAATCAAATTTTCCATAAAATTCATTAAATATTGTTGCCTCAATTTGATAAGACCTAAAAATAAAATATACCCAGGATGTTGCCAGTGTCATGTCCAGTCCTGCGTGGACTGGCGCCTGAGTGGTCTTTAGAAATACCGATGAGCTCAGTCAGCTGTTCAACTTTGCTCATTTCGTAAATTTGGTTGTGATGATTGTGATGAATTGAAATTTAATTGCTAATTGTTTTCGTAGGTTTAGTACCTGTCGTATCCTTTTTATACTGATTAACAACTACTGTACTCAAGCGTATTCATCACGGCGAGACTAGCAGGTAAACACTTTTGTTTTCTTACATTTATGAAAGTGATGGATTAAGTAATTTGTTTTGTTATTGTTTTGGATACTTACGTAATTCAGGAATTGACCTCGAGTCATTCTTGATCAGACTGTCCCATTGACACTTGACGCAGCCGAGTCGTACCCCAGAGAACGTTTCATTTCTACTCAGAAGGCAACTGCTAGGATCCGTGTACACGAAAACATTACCACCGCCACACACTGAATGAAGTAATTGCAAAAGTAAAATCAACCAAACTGTTCCCATTTTGCTAACTTTTTTCACGACGCACTCATGGACAGACTCTCAGACAACTAACTTTTGAAAAAGTGTGCCTGGCAGTTAGCTGCCGTGCGTGGTTAGAAGGATTTGTTTTTGTTTAGGCTTGTGCTTCCATGGTAACGGCGTCGACGGATTTTTTTTCACGTTTGACAATAACATGTGACATGCTGCTGAGCAACAGTTCTTACGTCTAAAATCGAAACCAGTACATTTACACCAATTTATTTATTTTCCAGAATACGAGACTGACTGAAATAAGGACACCGAGGTGCTACTTTATAAATCATGGAAGGGGAATGCCCTCTTGAAGATGGACGCTATGATGTTAATCAAAATGGCCCAGATCAAAGAATCACACTCAGCCACCAGCTCCACCACGAGAAAGAAGCGTTCGATTCTGGCAACTATTCAGAGAATGGCGGAGGAGCTGAGCTACTCGACGGGTCACCATCGCCGTCCGCTCCATTTTTACTTGAACCTTCGTCGTCACCCGTGATGACCTCCGCTGGAATGGTCTCTGCAGGATCTCCAGGAGTAAAGCGACGGACAAACTACACGGAAGAGTCAGAGTCAATGTCCGAGGAGTTTCTCTACTCCCCAAACGGCTGGACAAATGACCCACCACTGGCAACTAGTACTCCCATCCACAAGACACCGTCAGGCGCTTCTTCCTCGTCCACTCACATAACGCCCTACCTCCAGAGCCTTCTCCAGAACTTTAATACCTTGTACGAGCAGAAACTGTCAGAGGCCGAAACTGCCATTGGAACTCCCAATGAAGAAACTGAGAATTCCATGCAGGTGAATTATTTGGAATCAAATCTTTATTTAAACGTCTCTAACTTTGTGTTTCTGTTCGCTGTTTTGAAGGTAAAGAATTCCATCATGACAGACTGGGTTCGGGATTTAAACGAGCAAAACAAAGTGTTGATTGAAACTGTGGACGAAATGGAGAAAGAAACGGAAGAGAAGATCCAATTACTTCAGGAAAAAGTACAACAGTCAGCGAAAATGCTGATGGACCATATGAAAATTATTGAAGAGTACGAGAGACAAGTACAGGGATACATTAACCACAGAGAAGAAACGGAGCAGCATCTTCAGGTATTGTCGAAAATTTTCAATTTCGCCTTCTTCCTTGATTCCTTTTCATCGAATTTTTGGAAATTTAGATGATTTACTCCGAAGCTGAAGAACTGCTTGAAAAGAAGAAAAGTTTAGAGGAGAAGTTGGAACGAGTCGAGTCTGAACACGAGTGCCTTGTGACGCTTATTACGAGAATTCGTGATTGGGGAGTGTGGGATATCCACGGGCTAGAACTGAATCCCAAAACCTACAAGCAGCTTTTTGATCTCTACCCCTCACTTCCAGGGTAAGAAACTGAGAAATAATGGAATGCCTCTACTTTTCAAATAAGACTTTTGGTCAAACTTCTCCTTGATTCAATTTTGTAGGAGTGAGGTACAAACTGTGTTCACACAAGAACGGGCCCGTGAAGTCAGGGTATGTCGATACAAATTGGACAAGCAATTTTTAATTGATTCGAGAACATGTGATTTCTTCCAGGAAAATGAAGTCAAGTTGCGAGAACTGAAAATAAAGTTTCACAATTTACAAGGGCATCAGTCAGCCACCGAGAGAGTCGCGTCGGAAAAACAAAAGTAATCGAGGATATTATTGTAAATTGTGATGAATTTTATTTGCTAAAGGTTTTTCTCTTCGTTTTATTCACAGATTGATTACTGATTTGCAAAAGGAACGAGCGGAGCTTTACACGAAAATCTCTGCACTTGAAGTGGAAAATCAGGAATACCGACGACTATTAAAAGAGACTCAGGAACTCCTGACACAAACTCTTCTCCAGAACACAGTTAGTAAGATTTACTGTTCACCCCAGCTTGACATTGACATTCCTACCAATTTTCTAATTTAAAATTACAGCTAAAGGCTCCAGTTCCCGATGGCAGCGCAGAATTGGATGAGCTTGTAAACGACTTGAAAGAATTGAAGGAAGAACTTTACACTGCACGGAACGAGCGCAAGTCAGCGAAGATGGAGGCTTCGATCCTGAAGCATGAAATGAACCAACGCCTCTCGGATGTCTCCCAAATGAAAAATCTTATCGGGACACTCGTGGCTGTACGTTAGATTTTTATAAATTGTAGTTTGCATAAAATATAAATTTTTCTTTCTCCAGGAATCGGAAGTCACAAAAGAAAAAGTACAAGAAGTAATGGAGAATCAGGAGAAGCTTTCCTCACTGCAGGATCAGGCGAGATTCTACCTAGACAAATATCAGGACACAAATAAACTTCTAACCTCCAAGACCATTGCGATCGAACAGCTTCAGGAACAACTTGATCGCCTGCATCGAAAGGTAAGTTTCTGTTGAATTAAGAGATAATCTAAGGGTCCCCTCCTATTTTCACCTCCCCTCCTCCTTCCCTGAAGGTGACCAAGTTGGAATCCTCCAAATCCTCCACCTCCCACACCGTTCCTAGATTCCTTAGTCCACTTCCCAGGGTTGGTACCATCCACTCTCCTCAAGTCCCCTCCTCTGCCCGTACTGCCTTGGAAAAGTACAAGTCAAAACACGACACGCCAGCACTTGGAGTTGCTGCTCGAGCCCTAGACAAATCCGCTTCAGCTCTCCGACGGTCGAAAGGTCAACCCAATACCACGGACACCTCGGTCGATGGAAGCAACAAGACAATTTCAGGATTCTCATCTGAAAAACCCTCATGGAACGACCACTTCTACAGCAAGAGAACTGCACACTTTGTCATTCGCCGTGCAGAAATTCCAACTCTTGAAGCTCTTCCTCATACTCCACCAAGCCGACGAAGTGGGATTCCCGTCCCTGTCAAAGAGAAAGTTGCCACCACGAAACCGGTGGGTGCCTTGACGCCATTCAATTCAAAAATTAAAAGTCATACACCAGCGGTCACCAAGACGGGGAATCAGGTAATGAAGGGGGGATGTGAATTGATCCTAGAGAGAGTTTTGAATTCGACTTAAATGTTTTCTGACGTTCTAGCTGGATTCCGAGAGGCCTAGCCGAAATGCCAGTCGTGATAAAAATCCCACTGATGACCCCGACACTTCACGTACCGCAAAAATTTCCAAATACTTTTCGGATCGGTTTGGTATTTCGCTCAATGCTTCTGGCTCAAGTCAGAAGGGAAATACTGTGGGGGAACCGGAAGTCGAGAAGTCGACACAACCCGAGGACAAAGTGCAAACGGTTCCTGAAAAGTTGACACTACCACCACTCGAATTGCTGGCCAAAGAAGAACCTCGCATTGATTCAAATTCGGGATCTCGAAAAGTTGAAGCATCGCAAGAATCTCGACTCCCGCAACTTGTTGATCGAGCCTACAAAAGTAATTCCAAACCACAACTTTATAATGGACGAACTAACGAGACCAAGAAGAAGAAGAAATCAAAGTCAATGAAGCATTCGGGGTTGAAGGACCTGGAAGAACTTTTGGATGTCGCATTGGAATCTTCCAAGACCGTAATGGCCACACATCCTGCTGAAGCTATTACGATCAAAGTGCAAGCCTCCACACGTCAAACTGGAAAGAAGTCATCAACAGCAACGGTCGGGGGAGGAGACGAACTTCCTCTGAACCCGAAACCCCGAACTACGGAAGGGAATGACAACAGAATTGCAGTGATAGACGGGAGTAGCGGACTGAGCTTGGCAGCTAATGAACGGAAGACCCACGGTGTTAGCTCCCGCATCACCGGAGATGGTGATGATTGGCTTACTTGTCCTGATGAAATCCTCGCTTCGCTTCCGGAACAAAGTCACAACCTGATAGTTCAAGACTGGATTCGGCACAGCAAGAGTAGTTATACGAGTCTTACTAAACCAATGACAACAGACGCCCTGCCAAGTCCTGGAAGCGTCAAAGAGAAATCGCCCCGAGGGAAAGGAGCAAAGAAAAAGGGCACTTTAAAACGATCCTGATAATTCATTTCCTTTCATAAAATGTGCATGAAACCCCATAAAAGCTTGTTACCATCCTGCGACTCCCCTGTGACTTATTGATTACAATTGAAGAGACATGATAATTTATTCGTTTTATTTTACTTTAATTTTAGCTTAGTGAAATGGAAGTTAGGATTGGTCGGTGGGTCTTCATTCGGCGTGACGGAGCCTACGATACCTTACCTCGAGAATCGTTCGATGAAAATGTAAGTTCATTTCTGAACGTGAAAACTTTGAAATGCCAACCTATATGAATAACTTTAAAAAAAAAATAAGTAATAGGCCTCGAATTTGTTCAGCCGAAACAGTTAATTGTCAAGGAATTTCATTGCACCTTTGGTTGTTTTCAAAATTGTGCTGCAAGCAACATTTCCAGCCTTCTCCTTTCGGCCGCTGAATTTTACCGCATCATCCTTATTATTTTTGAACGGTAATTAATCAATTTCTGTTTTAAAAAGACTCCTCGGATCCGGTTTGAAGTCAACCGGAATAACAATCTGGAAGGGATGCCGCCGAAGATGCATCCAGATCTCATCATGTCCGTGAAACAGCTTGAAGCACAGCTGATCCAACTCGAGGCAGAGTCTGCCGAGAAGGATGCGGTTGTAAAAGGATTAGAAAAGCAACTGACAGAAATCAAGGCAGCCAAAGAGGAAATCCAGAATCAAATTTCATCGAGAGACGCTGAAATTAAAATGCAAAAGGTAACGATTTCTCACCTCCAGGATGGTCTCGTGGCGCTGAAACGCGGCGGGGCTCATACGTCGCAAACGCAACCAATCTCCAGTCAGCCTACTGCACAAGGCAGAATTTTCCGGGTTTAAATAAGAAGCTTTCGATTTTAGCCAACTTTCTGGGTGGTGCTTTTATGCGATATTCCAATTTACAAAGAGTATTTGCTGCACTGGAGTGACTTGCCTCTTTGCATTTATATTCTTAGTTTACAAATTACTATTTTACCAAAGATCATTTTAAACCAAACGAAAATTAAATTTAGTCCATAATGTTATTTTATGCAGTCATTGACTTTGTAACAAAGTAAGGGTGGTTAAATATTTCTAGTCACTAATTTGCAAACAGATTTTTTTTAAATGCCTTTTAGATTGTGTAGTAATGCAGCTTATAACCAAATCATGTGTTCTAAAAAATTTTAAATTGAATTTAAATGATATCTTGCCTTGTATTATGCAAACCAAATTGTGCTATTTTTCCAATTGGAGAAAAGCTGTGATGAATCAGTGACTTGGAAATAAATTTAATTCGTTTTAAATTTTACTTTTCCTCACGCCATGTTTGTAGGAGTTGAGGAGCGCATGCACTATGATGGAGCCTCGGCCGGAGCCTGAAATGTCAAGGGATCATTTTCAAATTGAGCACGACTGTCTACGAGGAAAGTGGAAAGGACAAAGTTCAGCAGGAGGTGAACCTAGCTTGCGTACGTGGACTCGGGATGAAGTGAGTATCGTTTCTTTTAAAATGAGAGTTCGGTGCATTGCGTTAATTCACACGTCTTCCCTGTGCTTTTTGCTTTGACATAGGTTGCCGAAGGTGAGAAATTGGTATCGGAACTCAAATCCAGAAGCACTGACTTGTTTAGTCGGACGGAGCTCCTGGAGAAGAACATTTTGATTTACCAGAGTCACCAAATGTTTACCAAACTGGAGAATGAGTATTTTCCACTTATTGATCCCTGGCCCACCAATGGAGCTGAAGGAAGTATGGATTCTCGGGACAAATCGTTTTGGAGCGTCGACCATAATGGAAACTCGACAGAAATCAACTACAAAGTTCTCTACCAACTGTTGGATGATCTCAAAGATGAGAATTTTGGACTTCGAGGACGTCTCGAGGAGATTGCGGACCGCGTTCAATATTTGCAGTCCAAACTGTCGGTGGACGATAAGTGGGAGCAAGATGTAAGCACTATTCTGCGGTTCAAAAGTTTCAGTTCTGGAACTTATTTTCGCTAAAAAACGTTTCTAATTTTCAGCCACCGGACTTTTCCCGATTGGCAAGTTACGTTCATGGATTGTTTGAAAAGTTGGAGGCCAAGAGGAAGCTCATTCGTCAGGAGAAACGAAACTCGGTATCGCCCTCCAAGCTGTTCCAACCGGCGACTGCCACGCCCACCATCGCTCAAGGGTCGCTTCCAAGGAGCGTTTCCAAGTACACGGATGCTTCTTCTGCACGTGCACAGGAGCAGCGTTCAGGAGAAACCGCAGACAGGAGGGCTGCAATGGCTGAAGTCATCCGTTTACAAGCCGAACAGGTAATTTGAAATCTTTTTAATTAATTTTCTCAGTTTAGTTATACCATCAGTTTAAGTAGTTTTGCCATCTCTGCTTGACAGATTCAGCGCTACGAGTCTTACGTGAGTCGACTCCATGACGAGATTCGAGAATGGGTGAACCCTGACGGAGCTTTACTCCCGCCTGTCAGAATTCTTGATCCGGGTGCCTCGGATTCTATAATTGGAACGCTCCGAAATAAAATTGATCAGGACATTCAATGCTTTCAAGCAAAGGAGACTGCAGTAAACCAAACATAATAAATGATGCTAAAAAGAGTCAAAATTGAAAATGATCATGTTTTGCTTCCGCAGAATGCCGAATTGAAGTCGAAGTTGGAAGAAATGAAGGTCCTCTACGAAGAATCCAAAGAAAGTGAAGTCAAGTTTCGTACTGAAAACAAGTTACTCCGTGGGGTCGTATCAGATTTGAACAAACTTTACGCCAGGCGAAACCCGTTGAATGTCACATCCCATCAATTCTAATTTAAGAATTTGCTCATGATCTTCAAAATACTAACAACACCCATAAAGTTCTCCAAAGAAATGCGTAAATGGAAGTTTCCGAGCTGCACTGCAGGGGGCCAGTGATCTCACCACGGGAAGGTGGGGCCAAGGAAATTATGCTAATTGCTTCCCAACGCCAACTGTCACCACCGGTGAATTTATTGTACAAGCGTCACATTGCCAATGCGCAGCAGTCAAGGTCATAGTTAGTAATTTTATTCCAGAAAATTATTAACCCACTCCATGTCCCTGGATCTCTTGTTGCTGGCTCATGGACAATTAAATGAGTATTAATGTCCATGTCCAAACCAGTTTATGTGACCTGACCAGTAGTGAGTCATACCTAAAATTCTTAGGTATTTACCTTGGGCATCATCAAGTGACATAACAATGGGAAGGGAAGGGAAGCGTGTCTCACTTCTTGAATCTAATCACGTTTCGGTGAGATCAGAGAGTATCGCTAGTATCGCATAATAAACAGAAGATGCAAAAGGTGTTTGGTCATCAGTTGATTTTTGGCATTCTGATTAACAACTGATTCCTTTTGTAAATTTAGGCAACAATGGAGTTACGGAATTCGGGATTGGTCCTAACGCTGCTCCTCGTCCTCTTTACACCGCCGATTTTTTCCAAGAGTTCCAAGGATTTGGGAATCCAGATTTACGAAGTGGACGAAAGAAATGCGGTCCAACGGGTTCTAGAAACGAAACCCGGCGCGACTGTGATTCTTGACAGAGTCAATCGAATTCGTCTAGAATGTAATGCGCCTTTCCCGGTTCAATGGATTTACAGCGGAAATGGGGTAAGGTCAACGGGTGAACCCCACTTTACCATTTACACTTGGATAACCCTGACGCGTCCATTTTCTGAAGGTTCCAACCCTCTCCTCAACCATCCGGAAGGAATCGGATCAAAAGTTCATGGCCTCCGCTTTCATCACTTCCTTGAAGGAGTCACACAGTGGACGCTACGAATGCTTCAGCACGGAATCCCCACAGGAAGCAAGCGCATACTTTTTTGTTTACGTCCCAGGTAAGGTTCCCGTCCAAAGTCTTTCGCGCTTGGCGTTGTTGTTCACGCATGCGTTGACCTCTGGGCCTATTCACAGGTCCAAATATTTTCACCGCTAGCGATGGGGGGAGTAACGAGAAAAAGAAGCTCCAGATTTCAAAGAATGACACCATCATCCGAATCCCTTGCGCAGTCTCAAATCCGGAAGTCAGTGTCGTCCTGGAAAAATCGGCTGGGGTAAGTTTTCGTTCGGTGCTGGAGGTGCTGGACAGCTTGGCCTAATTTTATGACACTGATTACTAGGAAGTTCTCGTCGCCATCAAGTCTCTTGGAACGACACCAGCGTATTCGTTCGATCCACAAATTGGCTTCAGCCTGGACATACGACTTATCCAAAATCCAGAAGGAGTTTACGTTTGTACTGCTTTCGGAAGAGGGTCCAAGAAAACCATAGAATTTGAAGTCAGCTCAAAGCTTAGGGACACTTCAGGTTAAATATTTAACCATTTGATGACCGTGACATAACAAAAAGGACCGAAGCATATTCGAATTTTTTGAAAACTTTTTCTAGGATACTTCCCAACGCATGAACCAATCATAGACAAGAAGGGCGTATTCCGATGTTCCACCCATACAGACTGTCCTCCTGACTGGTCTTGTTATACGGACTTACAATGTCGTGATCCCTGTTTGAACTCCATTCGATGTGGCTCAGGTGCTGTCTGTAAATACAACGATCGTCGTCCATATTGCGAATGTCCAACAGATTTTGTCGGAGATCCGATGAGGGAGTGCTTCAACACTTTGCAAGGTCTGGTTCAAAATCCTTGACCTGCCTAACGAATTTAGCTGAAAACTGATTTCAACTTTTCAATTCCCACAGGGTCGGAGGGCGGTTTCCAAAATACGCCACGCCCTAACATCAGACCAAACCAGGAACCACCGGCGACGAAACCTCCGACTAGTTCTGGAAACCAATGCAAAGTCGACGGCCATTGTTCGCAGACTCACATTTGTGTCAATGGGAACTGCCTTGATGCCTGTTCCCTGAAAATATGTCACCGGAACGCATACTGCGTCACGGACCGAAACAGAATTGCTAGGTGTGAATGCAACCCTGGTTTTGCAATCCAAAATGGATACGATTGCACTCCGATTAAAATCCAAGTAGAGCCAATCAGTCGAGACGTACAGGGCGATGCTCCTCCAAGATCAGAAACTGGCAGCAGCAGCAGCAGAAACAGTAACAAGAAATCTTGTGCCCACAATCAAGACTGCCCTGCTAACCAAATTTGTAAAATTGCCTCAACCCATGCCCCATTTTGTACCGAACTCTGCGGGTCCAGACTTTGCGGAGAGAATGCAAAATGTGAAGACGGTTTCTGCCTCTGTAAGCCAAACTTCGCCGGGGATCCCTTCACGGTTTGCACAGAAGAGCGGAAACTAATCACCCCAGTTACGCGACCACCCAAGAAGGAATTTGACGACTGTCTTAGCGACAGTGACTGCGCGGACAAGCAAAAGTGTCAGGCCCTCTCCTCGTACCGGACGTGTGTCGATGCTTGTTTGACTACCCGATGCCCTTACAATACAGAATGCCAAGCTATCGGGCACAACGGGGTATGCACTTGTCCAAAAGGTTTTACAGGCTCTACTCAGTTTGGATGCACAAGGGCGGTCGTGGTGGACACGAGTAGCGAGTTTAAGCGGCAACGCGATAGTCCCAGGAATTTACAAATTACAAAGCTGGAAGTATCGACTCAGTCAAGCACTTTGATCCCAAATTGCTCAAAACCGAACCTCGACTGTGGACCAAACTCGGAGTGTCGCATTATAGAGGGAGAAGAAACATGTTTCTGCCAGTCCAATTTTATTGGCGAGCCCCCAAATTGCAAGCACGAGTGTACGTTCAATATTGAATGCCCAGCGAGTCAGACCTGCGTGCAAAATCGGTGCCGAAATGCTTGCAATAGAAATAAATGTGGGAAGAATGCGGTCTGTCGAGTGAGCACGGGTGCCTCGCGGACACATAACTGTTCCTGTCGGGAAGGATTTGAGGGCAATCCGGAATCCAGTAGCGGATGCTTCCCAATTCGAGATCACAAATGAAAAGGAGCCGGAAGATTTAATGAATAAATTTCGAATTTATGTACAATTCAAAAAACTATAAAAAGCAAAGCTTCTATTTACCCTTACAAAAGCAAAAGGCTTATTTGTATGTTGGCTTACGTCGCTGTGGCTCTCATGGATTTCGGGATAATTTTCTCCAAACGTGTACTTTCCAGTCCAGTCATTTCCTTGGCTTCTTCCGGGGTCTTTCCATGAACCGAAATTAAATGAGTAAAGAGAGCCTCCCTCCTCACAAAAGTTCGTTCACAAATACTGCATGTTTTGGGCTTTGTTTGTATCTGGGGAAGGACGCGCTCGCCATTTGCCAGGATCCGAAATACTTTTGCCTTCATTTTGGCGGATGCCATTGCAGCCTCATTTGAAAGGTGATGGACAGAGATGAGATGCTCCTTTAGACTGGCCTTGCGATTCCAGCGATACCCTTTCCCACAAAATTCGCAAAAGTGTCCCAGTTCTTCACCTTTTGAGGCATCATGGTTGTATGCTACATGACTCTTGAGATTTTGGGGAGTCTTCAAAGTGACTGGGCAGTGGGGACACTGGAATGGTCGCTCATTGGAGTGACTTGCAATGTGTGTTTTCAAATCTCGATTCGTCCAGTATTTGCCTGGACAGAGATGACAGGAGTACTTTTTCTGGGCAATGCCCAAATGAATTTTTTCGTGGTTGTCAAGACCGGCTAGGAAATAATAAAATATTAAAACCACCATTTTGTGAACCAAATGAAGGAAGGAAGGTGACTTACATTTCGTTTTGAAAGTAGATCCACAGAGGGTACAAAGAAAGGGAAAAGTACTGGAGTGACCGATCTCAATGTGCTTTTGTAGGGTTGCCTCCTTGAGGAATTTCTTCCCGCAGATGTCACAAGAAACTGTAAACTGCTGAAAATGTTTCAATTTGATGTGATAGAGCATCAGGGTATTATTCTGGAACTTCTTCCCACATTCTGGACAAGGTCTTCGAAGTCCATTGCAAGGAATTAAATCTGCTCGATTTCGGATTTCTTCTGAATCCCCATATCCCAAATCCAGTTGATGAGTTTCGAGGTGATGAAGTACCCAGTCTCGGAAATTATTAAATGCCTGTGGCGGATCTACACACACGTCACATTTGTAGCTGGTCGTAATTAAAAGTTTTTGATCTTCTTCAGACAGAGAAGATGGCAAAGAAGCTTTTCGCTGTAAAATCAAAAGAAGGGTTTTTAGAATCAGACTATTCCTGGGGAATAATACCATTAAAAGTCAGCACGCACTTTGACCCCCAGCGGATCCGGAGTATACTTCTTTTTAATTCTCTTCCTGGGATTCTTCTTCTCGGAATTTGTCTTTTCTTTCTTAACTCCACGATCTTGTCGTTTTTTCTCAGATTGGAGTACTGGAGGCACTCTATCCGTGATTAATGATCCCTCCTCATGGGGTCCAAGATCAAAGTCACCAGGGTTGCATTCGGTCTCCATATTTTCTGGAAATAATTCCAATCCTTGTCGAATGGATAATTGCCTGGGCGACAATCCAACCTTCTTTGACGTTTCCGCAAATGCGGATTTTCTCGGGAAACTTGATGATGGAGGAAGAACAACTTTTGCAAATGCTAACTTCCTTTCAGGACTGATCGAACTAGATGATGGCTCCTTCCGATTCATTTGCATCAACCTTATCTTCACTTTCTGCATCTTGCTCGGCGGCGGCTCTTGTTGGACTACGTTTGCAAGATTCCTGACAAATGAATCTTTGTGTGTCAGAGATAAGAAATCTTGATAAAGGTGAATTAGCTTGGTAAATCTGATTCGACACCCAGAGCACAGGGATAAGTCGTCCTTTACAGTGTTCGAATTTGGTTGTGGTGAGACTGATGAGAGTTTCTGCCCCTTCAAGATTAACCGTAGCGCTTCCAGCGTTGATAATTTCTTCATTTGCCAAGATTTCAAGTCCAATAACTCGTAGATGCTCGATGAAGGTTTTACATCCTTGCTCCAATCAAACAGAGAGTTGCAGTTCGCACATGACACGGACACAGAGGTCACGCAGCCAACATCGAGTTCTTCCATATTCCCCGCAGCAAACATCGCCTGTCTAAAATTACCCAAACAATAAATTTGCTTAGGATTCAGATCAGGCTAACATGGAAAATTTCTAATAAATGAATTAGTGAATATTTACCTCTGATTCTGATAACTCCAAAAACGATTATCGTACACTGAACCCAAGTCTCATTTTGTAAGAATTAAACTAAACGCAAAAACTGGGAAGAGGTAAATGTAATCAATCGGTCAATCAATCACGGACAACTTAATAATTATTAATTAAAAAAAAAAATTTGCTGCGCTTTTTGATCATGATCAGCCAAAAAAGAAGTAAAATTGAACGAAAAAAGTTCCCACGTGTGGGTCTTTACAATAGTTGTAAGTGAAACGGCGTCTCACCCCATCAGAGATGGGCAACTTTTCTTCACGCAGGCATGGATTTTTGGTTTTCCAAAAAGCTTTTTCCAAAAACAGGAGGCGGAGCTATCCACATGCACAGTGAGTCTGGATGTGCGATTTGAAATTTTTTGGCGGGAGCAGCTTTTCCCTGTGTATTGTAGCACAACAAACTTTAAATTTGTTGTGATTAATTGTTTATAATTAGTGATTCCGATCACTTTTTAAAAATTCTCCCCAATTAACAATCCTGGGAGAAGTGCAGGGAAGGTGTGTGCAGCAGTTGGATGCACCAATCGGGCCAGAATGGTCTCCCAGTTGAGGAATACAGTCAAGTAAGTTTTGACATAGACC
>JAQIWD010000344.1:0-23587 GCA_034694825.1 Anurida granaria
TTGAGCAAAATTTCAACCACGCTTGTTCGACTCGACCTCTCGGGCAATGCCATTTCGAGCCTGAGCCCCACCCAACTCGGAGCTTTAGCGAAGCTTCGGTGGCTAAACATGGCCAACAATCGAATTCTGGTAATCGCTGATGGGGCATTTGATAAACTCCAGAAACTGGCATACTTGGATCTGTCTGGAAACCTTCTGGGCCGAATTGCAGTTCGCTGGTTTGAAAGCATCAAGACCCATCTCCTCCACCTGCATTTGTCAAACATGTCGCTCGAGTCATTACCAGATTTTCCCAAATTCGCATCACTCCTCACGTTCAATGCCTCCAAGAACTTCTTGACGAATCTACCCACCAACTTTGGCGTAAACGTTTCGACGCTTCGAACCTTGGATATTTCCGATAATGAGATTCAAGCACCACCCAATACAATCTGGCATACTATTCCTCGACTTTCCAGCATTTCCCTTCAATCCAATCCAATCAGAGTACTTTCCAACGAGAGCTTCCTCCAATTGGATAGACTCCATTACCTGGATGTCTCTGACCTTCCCCTAGAACGCATGCAGGTACGCTGTGAGGAATCGGTGGACATTGACAATCTGCGTCACCGAAAAGTTGCTGACGCTTCATTTTCATGTTTCCTCGTTTCCAGATCGGAACCTTCTCATCACTCGGATGTTTGAAGGCGCTGAAGCTGGGACCCTTGGGGGATGAGATGCTCCAGTCCCCTACTGCTTACGTCAACCTTATAGAAAGTCTTCAATCCCTGGACCTCAAGGTTACAAACCTGTTTTCGTTTAACGCATCCGTTCTTTTTAAAAGTTCCCATTTAATTTCCCTTGAAATCCAGGTGAGCGAGTCCAGGTTGACTAAAGACCTCCGTAATCATCCCCTGCCTTGGAAATTGGGTAACATTACAATCCGTGGGCCTGAATTGCGCAGCATTGACAGTGGTGCTTTGGAAGTAAGTGCCGATTGTACTGTAACATTGTGCACGTCACATTTTGTAATAACTTTAACCTCAACGTGGTTTTTAACAGGATGTAACCAGCCCTTGGTTGAAGCTCAGAATTGATGACACCGGGATCACGGAACTGCCCGAAAGTGTTTTGCAGCGCCTTGGCTCCGCCACCAGCCTCTCACTCCAAATCACTGGCAATAATTCTCTTCTAACGGTCATTGGGAATCCAAACAGGGAATACAGAGCAGCACCTTTTGTTCCCTTCCTAACTGCCCTGGACCTCAGCCCTACGCTGAAGCTGAGCTGCTCTTGCGACTCTGGGTAAGCACATCGGTCAACCAATCAGACTCATGTCGCTTGACCTTGACCTATTTCCATTTGTCAAGGTGGATTGAATTTTGGCTTCGGCGATGGATGGACGATACCTGCCCCATAAATTCCGTAACCCCGAAAGAGGACACCTTTCGATGCGACGAGATGCTTAAATCACTACGTTCCGTGAACTGCCGAGAGGAACTTGGTACCTCATTGGTAGAAGCTTTTGTATCAGATCTGGAATGCGGTTGGGAGTATTCATCCGTGTCCATTCTGCAGGGGTTTAGTTCGATGACCTTCTTGTGCCTCCTCGCCATTTTCTTCCGATACGTTTAGCAATGACGGAGCTCAAAGTACTCAAAATCTAGTTGTTGTCTAGAACAATTTGAATATAATTTATTTCTCATCTTCGTTTCCTTTCCAGGATTCTAGGATCCAGTGGTTCTCCAAAGATCTCCCAACTTTAACAAGAGATATCCCTGGAGGAGGGCTGTGATTTTTATCAGAAAAAAAATCCCTAAATCCTTGTGCTTTTAACTTGATAAATAAATAAACTATTGAAATTCTTAACATGAAAATAGACACTTTCCCTTTCTGGAACTTACAGTTCGGGTTTAGAACCTTCAATTTTTAAAAATTAGAATCCCATACCCCCAAAATACGACGGAAGAGAAGTGATGGATGATACCCTCAGATTGTGATCTTAGTTTCCTAATTTATAGAATGTCCTTATATCCTAATGGTTAAAAAGTAATTCATACAAATTTTCCAAGTTTTAAACTAAAGCTTTTCTTTTGTACATGAGACTGTATCCTTTCGTTTCCCGTTTCAACGCATTCATATTAAACATTTTTAGGGGTTTTTAACATCTAGCTGAGGTAAGGCGTGGTTAGTGTAATGAAGATGATCCTTAACCTTAGTAGTTTAGTTTTAACCTAATCAGGTTTTGAGTGGAAACCTTATACACTATGGACCTAAATTGTATTCCTGCTTGAAGGCAATCCTCGTCGGGAGGTTGTTGTTGTTGTGATGATGGAGGAGTTCTTGATGTTGTTGAAAAGGTGGGCGTACTTTCATGGGGGTAGAAGTGGTGGGTGGGTCCGGATGGTATTTCCGCTTGTGCAGTAAGGCTTTATAAAGGTAAGGGAACCAGGCCTCGCATTTCTCACACTTGATCCTCAACTTTCGGTGAACTCGAGATTGATGGAGAAGGAAAGTGGAGCGCCGATGAAATCGAGTGGACTTTCCGTAACGACACTCCTGCTGGAAGCACTTTTGTCCACTCCCCCGCCTCATTAGAAGCAGAGGAATGGAGTAATATTTGTTTGTACTAATGAGACGGCGAATGGTATAACGGAGAACTTTCTCCCTCGTATTTCTTCGATCAAACTTCCGGTCCCAGAATCTTCTCCTGGGGCGGGGAGTAGAAATGGTATCCACTGGGGGTGAGAGGGAGGTAACGGTGATGTCAATGGTTTTAGGAAGGAATTGGATACTCGGGTTGCTAAAATATGTTGCAACACTGGTGAATACAGAGCCAAGCTCTTCCCGGGGCCGCTTGGCCAACGGTTCATTTTCTGGATGCTGTGGATGCGTGGCTGGGACCCCTCCGCCCTCTTCTTCTTCAAGTTCTGATTTCTTAAATTCTAGGACCTCGTACGGACTTCTGAAGAGGAAATCCTGAATATCCGGCTCCTTCATCCCATACTTATTCCGGTAGATTCCAATGCAGAGACTGCAAACACTGGCATGATGGATTCTCCAGTGGAAAGTATAGTCAATCAGTGACTGGATTCGATACCCACAATGAGGACACCTGAAATCAATTTTTAAATGTTTAGCCTGTATACACTGCCCCACTTTCCGTATTTGCAGATTGGCACCTTACCTGATAATACCGTCACTATGGTCAAGATTGACATGTTCTTTGAGGCTGTTCTCAAAGGGGGAACTGAATGAACATGCTTCCGCTTTGCAATCAAGTTCAAAACCAGAGTGCATTCGTTGATGTTGCATCATGATTCTACTGGTGGCAGAATTGTAAGAACAAGTGCTACAAGTGTAGTGCCTGGAAATTATCCTTGAGTTCCGCAACTCTGGGGGTTCGGATTTCCGAAGCTCGTGACCTTGCTGATGCCATTTGATGGACTCCTGGTCATAGAATTCGCAACCACAAAAGTCACAGGAAGTATCAGGAAGTTTCTCCGGTTCTACTGGTTGTTCTGGGGTCACAGCCGCGACTGTGGAAATTGTCTCGTCGATGTGGTAAGCTTGGATTTCAGCATTCATGTCCTCCTCCTGTTTGATGATGGTCTCAGTGTGACGCTGGAGAGGTGGTGGTGGGGGAAGTAGGGATGGTCTTGGTTCCAGAGCAGGCATCGGAAGTGGTTCCGGTTGAAGTTGAATCACCTGCTGTTGAGAGACAATCTGAAAATGGTAAAAGCGTCACATTTTATAATCTCTATTACGAAATTACTCACATTTGAACTAATAGAGAGGAAGAGAACGGAAGTGCCTGTTATGAAATGTGCACCTGTTGAGAATGGTGATCCATCGTGACGGCTGCCGCTGCTGCTGCTGTAGCGGCCGCAACTGCCCCCATCCCAGGTTGAAGATTGTGTTTCTCCCGTAAATGTGATTCCATGCTCAATTCATCCGTCGTTCGGAAGTCACACAGATCGCACTGGACAATGACTTTTTGGTGTTCCAGAATGGCATGGGCCTCCAAATCAGCTCTCAACTCAAAATACTCCTGGCAGAGGTTACAGTTGTACCCAGTTTTTACCAAAGGGTTTTGACTACGGAGAAATAAGTGTTTAGTACTTAAAACTTTCCCTTCCGTCTGCTTCTAAATCACTTACTGGCTATCCTGTACGTGTTGAGCGAGGCTTTCAGGGTCATCCGCCAAGAAGGAACACTTGTGACAGACCCTTTTGTTGTGAACTTTCAGCACGTGTGTGGCAAGACGCTCACTCCGAGCTGCTTTGTAGTCACAGAGGGCACAGAGGAATGGTTTGATGTGGGTATTGAGGTGACGTTTGAGACACCAGTTATCCACGCCCTGCCAAGGACAGTAGGAACACGTGTACATCTTCTCCCCTTGTTTCTTCTTCTTCTGACCTTTTGGTTTGGTGCCTGGAAAAAGTAAACGGCGGTTCATAAAATGGTGAGATTATTAAAGCAATTGATCGACAAGAATTAGTTAGTTACTTTTCGTTGTTTTCTTGTCCCCACCAACCCCTTGCAGGATACCCTGGACAGGTCCACCGTGCGGAGAAGCCTGTGGTGCGTTGAAGTAGGTAATATGAGGGACCTGTTGAAGTGTCATCCCATCGGAGCCCCCGGAGACGGACTGGATTTGGATAACGGCTTCGCTGGTGCCGCCGGTCGTGGGATCATGAATTTGGACAATTTGATGTTGGGGTTGAGTTTCTTGTTTGACATACTTTGTGGATTGGTAGACAGAGACGCCACTCCCAGAAACAGCGGTGTGGGCTTTGGGAATGTGCTTCCGTATCCTGTTAATATCGTACGTATGTTCTCGGTGCATCCGCGTAAAATGTTTCTTAACATGATCCGCACGATTAAATTGTTTCTCACAGACGAAACACTGGAAGGGTTTCTCATCTCTATGAATATTTTCATGACGATTAAAAAGATCACGACGGTCAGTTGAGTATGAACAATATGGACACAAGTACCGTTTTTCTCCGGGGGAGGAGGTGTCTGCCTTCTGTTCTACTCGTGTTTTCAACGTATTCAAAAACTTCGTAACCTGGGCCAAACAAGAGGATGGGGAAATGGAGAACAATTTTAAACTATCATGTCTCAGCACAAGCATATAAAGAACTCATTGCTTACTTCTTCCAGGACGGGATTCTCCTTCCAGAGACTGTTGTCAGTTAGGACTTCGCCATGTTGTCGAGTGAGGTGCATTCGTACACAGCGAGCCCATGCACTCGTGTAAGGACATCGTGGGCACTGAAAGACGCGAAGGCTGGCATGGTTCCCCAACCAATGCTCAGCAACTCGGGATAGAAACCCCACAAAATCACAATCCACACAGCGGAAAACTTTTTGATTTGGATTGTAACGTGCGATTTTGGAATTGGTCCAGTTCAGCACGTTGTCGCTCTCGAACCATCTTTCCTCGACTACCGTTTGAATATTTGGAGCAGTGGCTAAGGTAAGATGCTCCCCTTGTAGCATTCCTAGAAGTATTGAGTTTGAATTATTCGTGTCAAAAATATCGAATTCATACAAGACATTTAAGCAATTAGCCACCTTTATCATCCGGGAGTCTCCTCTGGATCACAATTGTCCCCGGTGGAAGACCGTTGGCGTTGACAAAGGTAATGGCACCACTCGTATCTGTCCGAAACGCTTCCGAGTCGTAAATAATACTACCGGCGGCATTGGGATCTGCAGGGTCCCCCATGAGAGCCAACGCATCCTCCGTCCCATATAACTTCTTGGTAATTTCCTTGAACATGTCCTCATAGCAGTCCAATGTGAGGGCTTGTGCGTTCCCCACATTTGATGAGCTGAGGGCCACGGTGCTACCCATATTATTCATTACGTTTGCTTGGATTAAGTTTGGGGTCGAAGTGTTCACAAGACCGGGTTCAACTTTCAGCCGAGACATCCATTGAACGTTGGATGTTGATGTAGATGGTATGGTGAGCGTCGTGAGCCCTCCAGTGGTGGAAATGCCGGATACAGTAATCGACTGACTCCCGGATCCGGATTGGCCCAGAGTAAGACCTTGTGTGGATAATGTGGTCATGACGTCTCGGTACTGTGTAGTCGACTCAATCCTGGGTGTAAAAATGGTTCACGAAACTGGAAACAAATATAAAATAGCTACTTTAGCAAAGGACAAAATGAATTTAGTCATTCAGCCTTCAGCCTGTCATTCATCACCCCCGTACTCTGGGGCAGTTTCATTGAAAAAACTAATCCATTATTAAATTAATTTGAGCAATTCAATTTAAGGCCAAATCTCAAATGGTTAACTTATTTGTGGTGTAATTCCCATTTTCATTATCACATTCCCTTACGCATTGTAGGAGTGCTTGCAGGGAGACAGAGAACAACTGACGGTTTTAATTTTGTTCTAATTTTCCCCATTAGTTAATTTCACAAACGTAAACTTATGGAGAGTGAAGTTTGACATTTTAGGTCAACACCGCACGAGAACACACACACAATATGAAATCAGCAGCACTAATAAACTAAAACACTAAAACACTAACTCACTCTCAGTCTCAGCACGAGCACATAAACAAAATTAATTAGAAAAATAGAAAAGCAAGCAGGTAAATTTTAATTAATTTGATTTGATCAAAAACCAAATGTCTGTTTCCCGCCGTTTTTGTTGCTTGCCTTGCATGCATTCCTTACCCAAAGGAAAGGGAACATTCATTGTAAGCGTCCTCAGTTTTGAGGGTTGATCACGAATTTCGACATTTTGACAAAAGAACTTGTTGAAAAGTTTTTTTTTTAATTTACGCCAATTCAAAACTTTCATTTCATTTTGTAAACAATGCCGAGCAAGAGTGAACTTGAAAATATCTATTGATGTGGGTGGATTAATCAATTGGTCCGAACCGAACCATACTGTGAAGTGGATTAATTTCTAAAGAATTCGGATCCCACGATTCCTTCAGTTACATTAGCCTGCTTAATCATTGAATATTTAGCCGGATATAAGATCAATTTCCACAGTAAAATAAGTTTTGATTGTAATTAAGGTAAAGCTTAATAAATTCTGCTAAATTCTCATTTTCATGATTACAGAAGTCATGGTGCAAGACTCTAAACTGCCGACGACTGCGCAGGAAACGATAAGGAAGAGCGGAATAAACGAATGTCAGTTCCTACATTCATAACTTCGAAACCGGAAGTGAAGTGAAGTGCAATTCGTTTTTTTTGTTCGAGTCAGTGAAGGTCGGGGACTACGAATGTCGTCAATTTCCCCAAGGTAACCTAATTTTAAAATTCAATGAAACTTATCCCGCTGCTTCCACAACTTTCATCGGTTTCATCCTTATTTACTACTCCCGGAATCCGCATCAGCTACTTACTAGCTGCTATATCAAATAATCCTTGTCTCTATATTAGTGCAAATGCTTAGCAATCAGTTACTTCTGTACCCGAGTTTCGTTGTGAAATTATTAAGAACCTGATGACATTTCATATTTGCAGAGTAACCTCATCCAATCCCAATAATAGGTTGACCCGAACTTGAGTTCTGGGCTTTCGCAGTTAAAAATATCTCGAGTGACTGACGATTGGCAGCCTCGTTGTGCCAAATGAACCGGTATTCCATCTAAGCCTAACCAAGGGGAAGGAAGATTGGGAAGTTGGTTTAGATTTGGAAGTCTTTTCTTTGTGGCGAACAACCTAAAATGGCAAATCCTGAGGTGAGTAATAATAACTATGCCTATGAAAAGTTGGATCTCTTTCTACTCATCGCAAGTATTCCGATTCCGGTTTGCTTTCAACGGCTTATAGTAAACTACCCTTTCCCCCTTGGGCTTTCTTTTTGTAAGTGAAGTATAGTTGAATGTCCTCAATCCATTTCTCTGCCGAGAAACGCAAATTCACAATCCGATCCATCTCTGCACAACTTTAGGATTGCCGATCTAAAAATTGGAATCGGAATGCTATGTACCGAATTGGTTCTCACATGAGGAATTAAGTATCCAATAACAAGCTAACGAAACGTGTCTGCCTGAGCATTTTTATGACCTAGAAATGAGAAAGTGAAGAAGGCGGTGGTGGTGGTGCTGGTTGGTGGGACTAAAGAACACTAAAGTGGCGTAAACTGCGTAGTAGTGGAGGATCTTTCTCTGAGCCACCGCCCGTGCGTTCACAATATGGCACTATGAATCGAATTCGAAACCCTCATTTACTCTAATTGCTTTTTATTTCCTTTTGTTTTTCAGAAAGTTTCCTGTTTGGCCCATCCTGCCCGACACCTCTGCTTTTCTGTCAGTGGAGAACTGAGGACCATCACTATTTGAATGAACTCAATGGGATCATGGATATTATGAGAAGGATATGGAGCACCTCACACCTCCACACTACCGCCCGTTAGAGGTGGATGATAGGGCAGTAGGACAAGGAAGGGAAGAAGCATCCCTTACATCCAGAATACTGGATGTGCTGGTAAGGTTGCTATGAAAAATTCATACCTCGGAAGAGGAATTTCTGGGTATTTGGATCCCATTGGGCTCTTGCTCGGTCCCCGAAATATAAATTCGTCCTCTGGTGCTTCAGCAGGAGCTCTCAGTTTCCTTGCCTCTAATAAAATCCTTTATTCTCTATTTTTCTTAGGAGAGTTCCACACTACCACGTACACCAACAACACCGTACCACCATACCACCACAGAAAAGGGTCACAAAACTACTATGGGCTATGACTCCACCAGGCCCAATTTTGAACCCCGAACAATCTCCCCACTCCCAGATCTCTTCGATTTTTACTTTTTTTTTCTCCTCGTCTGCACCCTCCTCACCCAAGAACGACTCCCAACTAAACCCCGGATGGAGGAGCACACAGTTTCGAACTTATCTCCCTTTGTACTTCTGGCATGCAATGCCTCACTGAAGCTCAAACTTCCCCAGACATGCTCAGCACCATCCACTTTCAACGCCACCGTTGACACATCTCAGAGTACGCCGTGAATTCAGAGCTCAATGAATGCTTCTCAGATGCCAATTCCTTATTCCAGGCTCCAGGTCACCGCTGCTTCAGCTCCAGGAACAAGGTCGGATATGACGAGCTTATTCCAGTTCTCAATCTTCGCCAGCGTTCGCTGCCGTTAACTGGGGTCTTTGGATGATAAGCTTTTAGAAGATGATATTATTGATGCCCATCATGGATCTCAGGAGCAGCGTCTATCATTTTCGATAAAGGACGGATTCGGCAACATGGGGAACGCTTTACCGAATGCCGAGGGAAATGGTTCCCCTGATGGCTTTTAACGAAAGGGGACAGCAAGTGGGTGGTCGGGTAGAGTCGAGACGAATGAAATGAAATGTTTGGGAATCGTCAATCGTGTGATGCTTTCAGGAAAAAAAAAACAGAACTACGTGACATCATGAGAGTATTCCTAACCGAATGATTATTGTGAATTCAACAGAGTTGAGTTCATTTCCTAATTCCAAGAAATCATCGTAATTTCCCCCTTAATAAACTGTTAATGGATGGGTAATGCCTCGTAACCTTTGAATTTGGATAGATTCTTACAACATTCAACTTCCTGAAGTCAAGATCAATAAGCGTCTGAACGCTAATCCGAATGAAAATGGTGCGTTTAGGGGTTATTTTATTTTTAAAATGAACGAAACGGATACAACTAACACTACTACTGGTACTGAACAGCACCAGTAAATTCTACAAGCAAAGTAAATTAACATTAGACGCAACTCGCAAATATTAGTTTCTACTCCCGTACCCTACCCCTAAAGAGAACGGAGACCTTGGTTCCAGAGAAAATCGGTTCTTATCTTCCCTCCCACATGTAGAACAGAGAATACAATAATTTGTTTTTGAGTTAAACAAATTATGAGAATAGGAATTATGAAGATTAGAATTTCTGAAGAATTATGCGATTCTAAAAAAATCGAGTTACTCTCGCTGCTGCGCCCTCTCATTTATAAAATTTCCGTAATGTTTAAGTCAGACCCAATTCATGACCGAAACCTCTATCCAGTATTGTGCTGTATTTGGATCTGGGATTTGTCCAAGGGTTGAAAATGGAGACGCCAAGCCGAAATGTAAGTCAAGTTAGTTTCTGGGAATGCAGGCGCAGGGGGAGTCTCTTCTGGTCCAGTTCCGTAGTTAGCTTATGATGAGGATCCTTCAGTTCACCATGTAACCGTCTAAGCTGAGAGGCCACCGCCGTTGAGTTTGTTCCGATCAGTCGTCAACATCATGTCCAGCTCATCATCCAAAAAAATGTTGTCACTTGGATTTTCAAAAAAGTGAGAATCATCTTCTGCCAATTCAAAGAGACACGGATTATAGGAGACATCAGATCCAGCCTCTGGATTCGCATCTACAATTAACAGAAATCATATTAGTCAATACCGGTCAGCAGTTTACACTTTTAGCTAAACCCTGATCATTCCTAGACTTACCCTCCCCCTCTCTAAACGTGATTCCCAGAGGAATGTCCTTGTTTTCTCGTTCTTTCTCAGTATCCAAACGTGACAGCTCGTAGAGAGGAAAGTCATTCTCATGAGTTCCGAATAACTGGAAATAGCCAACAACACTTTCAGTATTTTGTTTGTAAGAAGGCACCACAAAAGCAGAAACGACGGGCAAAACACTAAGAAATGATGCTCATATTACTGTTTTGGGTTGATAAAAAATAAAATACAGAGAGACGAAGGGGTGGGGTCAACTGTTGACCTCGCCCCTCAGCATGTGTCTACCTGTCTCAGCGTTTCTGAATCAAATGTGTAGGTTGGAGACAAGTCAGTCGGAGAACATACCCCTGACAGGGTTGAACTGTCAATGTTGTACGCTGTCCCTTGAAGAAGATCTTTCAAACTGTCCAGGCCCAACTGTACTTCGCCCAAATGACCGTCCAAGTCCTCCCTGCAAAACGGGAAATTCCGTTAGATACGGTCAAATGAAATCCCATAAGACGAAATTAATCAGGAAATACACAAGAGGGCAATTGACATTTAAAATTGCCTTGAATTAAAAGCCTCTATGTATTAATATGTTTGCCGTATTTTAAACTTTGAATTACTTACGGAAGAACGACTTTCGGATTTACAACGGCATTCGACATTGGAAGTTCTTGTTTGCTATTTAAGAAATAATCCGCTAGGCTTTTTAACATGCACCATCGAAACGGAAAGCATTACACAGGAATTGTTCGTAGGAAACTTACCGGCAGAGTTGCATGGACTCCTCCAAAGTTGGAATTTCTTCCCCGGTCATGCTCATCCCAAGTGATGCCATGTCCTCTGTTGTAATCGGCAGTGGAGATCCTGAATTCGAATCCATCGTTTGAATGCTGAACAGGTCCGTGACATAGGGCGACTCGGGACCGGGACTGTTCCCTGAATCCTGCTCATTACCTGCCACTACCGGTGAGCCTTCCTGCACAGCAGTGATGGTAATTGGTGATGGAGTTGAGGCGGTTGAGCCAATAGTTTCTGAGACTGCGGTTTGGAGAAGATCCTCCACCTGCATAAGTTCCGAATCCAACCCACCATCAGTCGGTTGACGCTCATTCCTTGCCTCGTCTGGCATACTCAGGATTAAAGTGGGCTGTTCTTCAGACTCAATAACTTCGTGAATTACTGGACCACTATTTCCCTGGAAACAAAATGGCTCGAATTAATTACAGTGGAGGCTTCATCTCCAGAGACATTTCAACATCAAGTGAAAGCATTCATTGGAAACAATCTTCTCTACTTAGAATAAATTCACTAAAAGGGCAAATCGATCCTTTACTTACCGAAGTCCCAACTACTGAGCTTTTGTTTGGGCGGCTCAACTTTGCAGGTTTAGTATTTCCATCCACATCGCTCAGCATGAGTGGCATTCTCCTTTTGAAACTGATGCGATGAGACTGAGACGACATCATGCTAACCAGGAATTGGAGAAGCTACATCAGGATTCAAACAAAAAGAAGCAATTAGTGACAACAACGTGGACGACCAGTGGGGCTTCATGGGTACAAGATAACAATAAATAACCAACCTTCGTGACAATCTGTTGTTGTTTTGAATGTTTCTGTCGAAGTTGGGAAAGTTCCCTCCACAATGCCTCGTTCTCTCTTTTCACTGACACAAGTTTTGAGTCCATAGCTTCTTGACGACCTTTCATCTGGCGGACATCGATCAATACCTAAGGAAGCATAAAATCCCCAATTAATATTTAGGAACTTAGCCAATGCGCATGCTTCTTTTCTCTAAATCAGGGAACGATTGATGGAAATTCACACGCTAAAATGTAAACCTGTTCTTCTGTGAATTTATAACATGAAAAGCAAGACATTTTAAAATCTACCCCTGAACAACGATTGTTATCAAAACTTGCCTTATTCAGAGACTCGGGTTTGGTTTTGAGTTCTTCAATTTTAGCTGTAGAAATCTAGAGCAGAAATCGAAATAAAGTAAAATTGAGCAAGTTATCTAATTTTTTTTAAATTGCTTTTAATACCTTTCGTTTGATGTATTCCAAGGCTTCTTCATTTCCTTGAACAAAATAAGCATGTGCAAACTCCATTTCGTCTCTTTCAAGTCGAAGACCTCCTTGTTCAACTGATATGACTTTGTGAAAACCGTCTGAAATTGGAAAATTTGGAATGAATTCAATGCCTTAACCATCCAGGATTCCATTCTGATCCCACGGGGTCTGAACGTCTTTTTCATTTTATTACTTACACATGTTGAGTTGGCGGACAAAGCTGGCCATGTTGTTGTGTTTGTAGTATAAGGGCAGGAGCTCCCGAGCAAATTTAGATTGGTTCCGAATTATGAAACTCTTGCCACTCTAGAAAATAAATATAAATTAGGAATTTAATTAGACGTCTTTATGTTTTAGTTTAGAAATTGTAATTGTAATTCGATCTTCCTAAGACAACCAACCCTGTGAATAGTCACAACTCACAATGTGGGCTCAGAAAACTAAACGTTTTCCCCATCACTTTAGTCAGTAGTTTAGAATTTAAGATGGTAAACAAATAACGACTGCGGGTATGGGTCAAGGTCAAACTGAAATAACTTGATTTTCGTTGTGACATTGGGATTGTGGGATTGATGACGTAAGATAATCATATTCCTAAAGTAATTGACTTACTTCACTCCAACAAATCAAATCGTTTGTGGAAGGATCGTCGACAATTCTCCATAATTTGCCCAAGAAGGCCGGAACATGAGATGTTGCTCCGTGCACACTCAATCGATCCATTCTTCACTTCGAACTAGTCCGATTAGTTGATTGAACTGGTTTTTAAATAAAATGTCCTAAAATGGTTCACCAACACCTGAGACTTTGCTCTGATGATGTCAGGATGTCAATGAAATAAAAAATCAAAGGAAAGTTGCGTAGGAAAAGGAACTGAGGAGTACGTGTGTGTGTTGTTGTCGTCGCAGTTCACTTTTGCCTTGTCCTCTCCTCGTGATTGTGTCTAACCCAAGAACTGAAAGTGACCGACCGAAGGACAAGGGGAATTTAAATCAAGTCTACCCATCACCCCTCCGAGTCATGCGCCCTCGGCCGCATCACACAGGAATCTAATTAAACAAACTGATACATAATTAATTAAATTGTCAGCTTGTTAATTGTCTTCTAGTAAAATTTCAATGTTCGAATACTCCTAGTGTTTATTTCAAATATATTTTTATAATTTTGGATTTATTTATTTACACTACTTGTGTAAATGCCATTTCTTTATGGTATATTTTTAAAATTGCACAAACTTAAGAATACCTGTCCCGTTAACAATTTCGTACAGGGGAGCTATTGGTATATTATCTCATAATTTAGACTTTTACAATTAAATTAAATACAAAATAAATCAATAATTAAAGCAATAAGAACAAATTAGAAAGATTAAATTAAAAAATAAATATTATAATGATGAAGATGACATTCAGTGTTCAATTTTTTTTTCATATCTACTTGCACAAAAAAAAATATGTAGATGAAATCCTTGTAATTTCTTATTTTTCAGATTGAATGTCAATCTGAAATCATTCAGTAAATCAATCAGTTAAAAAGTAAATTTTACTTTTTTCCACGCAAAACTCTGGCCGGCCCATTACTCTAAATCTCACACGTAAATTTAGTGGTTTTATTTTCTCTAGTTTTGTTTTTCGGCCAAAGAGGTAGACACTGACGAACTTGAATAGACGCCACCACCATACCACCGCCGCGGTTTCGGAAGCCGTACGCTGTTTCTAATATCAGCGTTTAAAAATTCTTTATTAATAAGGCCTGAACAAATTGTGAAATGCACATCGAAATAAAACGTCGGAGATGACAATTCCGTTTTTATCTTATCAAATCAAATCTAAGCTGTCACAAGTGGATTAACTCCATGCATCCCATGTGTTTGCTAACAAAATAGTTTTGCTTATTTAAAAGAAGGGCCAGGAGCTTATGAGTACGACCCTCCAGGAGGATAATTGGATGCTGAGGATAATAGGGCTAATTGTACTCAATTTGTTTTAATTCTAACCACGTACAATCTGTCGAACTCGAAATTATGTTTCTGGAATTAGGTATCTCATTGTGGAGGAGCAGAGGCAAGGGCATGTGCATTCGCCGTTCCAGATTTCAGAACTTGGACTAATCGATAGAATACCGGTTGCTCCTGTGCAGATATCATTTTCTCCTGGAAATAGTAAACTGAGAAAGTCTCGAATTCCGTTTTTACTTCAAACCAAGTTTTTATTAGTTTTTTGGAATTTGGAAATGGGCATAATTTTCAAGAATGCAAATAATCGGAGAAAGTCAAAAGAATATTTTAATTGCTCAGAAGAAAGTAGATGAGAACTTCCAGGACATTCGACTTCTAAACCCACATGGACACAATCCTTGGACAACTGACCTCCTCTTGAAGCGGCCAGCAACTAATCTCATCCAGCATGCATCACTCCAGCAAATTGCTACTCCAAATCCTGGAAAGTCCCAATCCTTACTTGCCCTTGTCTATGAAGATGAGGCTAATGAAACGATCAGTTTCCGGGCTTCATTGGTCCTCCTTGAAAATCTTGTCCCGAAGTTTGACGACTCACCGAATCAGGAACGGTACGCCTCCAATATTATTTTGGAAGAAATCCCACTGGTCAAGGCTCAGACCAAGAAGCTCCAAGTGCACATTCTACCACCCAATCCAACTGAAATTGATCCCACGATCCCATTGTCCGGGCTTAACACGCCGTGTGTCCCAACGCCTGCGGGAGGCGGGATCAAGGAGTTCACCATTGTTAGAAATCGAGTGATTGCCCTCAGCTTAGGAGAATGTAAGTTGGCCACATGTTATTCATTGAATGCACGTCCTTCCAAACTTGAACTTTTACTTGTTTTTGATTGACCCAGGTATAACAATTTATGAGATTGAGACAACGCTGAGTTCGGAAGCTGGGGCAAGAATTGAGATCATCTCTTCGGATTTCATTATCAAATCGTTCTGGTGGTCCCAGTGGGTCCCCGAGGAAAACTTCCTGGCATTTGCCCACTTCCGGAAGCCCCAACACTCGAGCATCGAAGATGAGTCAAGTCCCATTCAAAGTTCAAAGCCAATACTCTCCGTTCTCCAATTCCATGGGAATCTGCCAAGAGAAACTGTGGTAAGAACAATGCGTCAAATGCCATTTTTCTGGCATTCTCAAAAACTTGACCTCATGTCACCTTTTTGTGTCATCAGCTCAATCTCCCTTTGGATGACGACGTTGCCGACGGCGTGAACTCAGGTCATCAAGGTTCCCCCAAACATACCCTCGCTCCAAACCCCAACGTTTTTTCCAAGGGAAGTTCGTACGATAATTTCCGAATTCTGGCACATTCGTCAGGTCATGTGTCAATTTTTCAAGTATCTTGCTCATCCGCGTGCGAAAGTAAGAACGCATCTCCAACTGCTTACAAATTGAGTGTACTCCATCATAACAAAACGTTGAGGGTCACCGTGAACGCTGAGGCTGAGATGCTAATTGACGTCTGCCTCTTCCACAATGGTAACTTTTGAAGCGTACGGAAATTTATGACGCTTGAAATCCGAGGCTGAATTTTTTTAAAGGTCAATTTGTGGCAGTGATGGGGTATCCTTTCTTCCTGCATATACTCGACGTAGGGGTGGGGCATGAGCCGAGCCACCACTTGCTGCTCGATTGGTCGTCACTCCCAGCGACCTCCGCCCTGTCGTCGGTGAATAGTGTGATACGAATTTTCAGCGATGCTACAAGCAAACCCTCTGTGAATCGATTCTCGAATACTCTGACCCTTGTCTCTGAAGATCTTACCAAGACTGCCCTTGAGATTAATTCTGGATTGCTCATCCCAATTTTATTTAGTCAGAAACCAGACCTTAATTTTAGTCTCGCTGTCATCCACTACTTGATTCTTCACATGAATGATGTCAATGCCGCCAAGAAGGTTAATATCTTACTTTTAAATGTTTTGTCTAAAGGTCAAAGATTGCATTTGGTGTCGGCCTACAGATTATTTATGAAATGGGACGCTCACCGTCAAACCCATACTTGACAGAAGTCTTCCAGGAATTCGTGATTGCCAATTCCTTCCTCATGACGAAGAAGCAACTCATGCCGAACATGAACATTTTCCTTAACTTTCTCCCCTACACTTCCTTACTTCACGTCAATTTGACATTAGAGACACAAGAGGTACGAATCCCCCCACTCGTTGCCATAATTCTCCGTTTCCGAGCAAATTGCAAATTTTTATGTCTGCAGAGAAGGGGCCATGCTGTTGGGATGACCCAAAATTCGGCCGCAGTTTTGACAATGTTGCTTTCCCCGCGCCAGCGAATTTTACCTCACACGATCACTGACATTTGGACTCAATTGTGGGAAGTGAGCGGACTTTTAACGAAGAGCACTCGATTTTGTCATCGAAGTGTCGCTCAGAAGCTCCTCTTGTCCTTGCAGTGCTATCAGGTTCATCCCTATTCGCCATGTCAATGAAAATGTAACATAATGATTTGGGTTTCCTGATATAGCCAGAAGCGCTCTCTCGGGCGACAACGCCAATGTCGCCTGCATCTCCCATGGTTTGTAAATCTCTGGGCGACATTGCATCATTCTTTGGCCGGAGATCCTCAGACCTCCAACTTCCCTTTATAGAGCACGAGTCCTGTACTGCAAACAAGCAAGAATATGTTTACTCTGTGGTATGCATAAATTCCCTTTGCGTCTTCTCTTTTTACTTTCGCTTTCACTACTTTCACTTTTCTTCCTCCTGTCAGAATTTACGAGAATTAAGTACGCATTTGCTCAAGGAGCGTCGTGATTGGCCGCTTCACGGGCAAACCGTTTCAGGAAAGTACATGAATTCGTTGGTGGAGAGTGCGAGACTCCTCTGTCATCTCCTTTGTCTCTGCGTCCATCTCCAGCCAAACAAATACAAAAGTAGAGGATTCCAGCTAATGTAAATCTCAAGTTTCATTTTCATTTTTCACACACTTTCTCTTTGCAGTTTTCACTCCAAGGACGCATAATTTGACCTTTTTTCTTGGATGCTTTCCAGAGATTCACTAGACTGGGAAGTTCGCCTGAAGTTGTTTATGCTGCTAGAGCATTTTTCAATTGCACTCGGGACCCTGGCATGTCCACTCCCCCAAGGGTTCACGCCCTTCTTCGCTTTTCTCGGCTACCGCGTCCTCAAGTATGACCAGTTTCTCTGGCATGTCCGTTCGGGGACTTTTGACCTCCAAATTGACCTTGTCAAGACCATAATGGAGGGTAAGTTTCTTGTACATTTTTGGTTTCTCTAATAACTTTTAATACAGAGATAACAAGTTGTATAAACTCTCTGATTTAGATTTGAGTGACGCCGAGGAAGGGAACGTATCGAAGAAGCTCCATTTGATCTCACTCCTCCCGAAATCCCGGGGTTCTCGAATATTAAACAATTGGTCACACCGTGCTGCTCTTTTTCTGCGAGCAAGGCAACATTCCAGCGACCTCCTCAGTGGGGTCACTTCATTGGCCCGGAAAAGTGCATTCACGACCCAAAGCAACAAAATAAAGCAGAGGGGCACTGGAAATAAGGAGAGTTCCATGTCACCGCTGGACACGTTCTTCCTCCTCCTCACAGCCAAAGCAAATTTGGCGGATATTGACATGGGTCTCCTAACGGAAGCCACGATGCTGTCCATGCAACTCAAGGACTAGCGAATTCCTACGCTTATTTGACAAGTTTTTGCCAATGAAAATGGTAGCTTTTTAGCTATTTTGAATTCATTGCTCATTGCTGGATAACACATTCATAAATTACAGAGATGCATTTTATACGTTATAAGATCAAAGGTCAAAGGTTACTCAGTCCATTCCAGCTCAAATTTTGCGATTTGGAAGAAATTTTCCAGTCCGCGAATCTGTCAGCGGTTTCCAATAGAGATTTTACCTTTTCATTCCCGCATCCGCCATCTTATTCTTCAAAAAAAATCAGGTGCGACAACCCAAGTCTGGATCTCATTTGTTCCACCCTGGAAAATGAATCTTTTTCTTCTAAAAATCTCGATTCTCCTCTTGACGATGCTGGCACTGGAAAAATTACTCCAGGGTGATGCGTGTCCTGGGCGTTTCTTTAGTCGCGCCTGGCAAGTGTGTTTCCGGGACAAAATCCAGCGAAACTGGATTAGAGTCGCTACATTTCCGTCCCAACCACGCCCCGTCTCCCCAACTATTCCACCCATCATCATGCCGTGAGAGCGTCCCTTGATTATCCCAATTAAAAAACAATGAAATAATTTAGCCGTTTTTAGGAACATTGATGAGATAATAGCGAAGGTCGTGGCCAAGGCTCAGCATGTCATAGGGGTCCTTGGCACATCCTCTTCTTCGTCCTTCACATCTTCCTCAAGCATAACTAGTAGGAGTGTCATGTCAGCCAACGGACGAACGTGGATCATTGAAAACGACGGTCTCTCCATTTCCTCCTCAAGCACTGGCACTACTCGTCATGTCAAAGTGGTCATTGGTGATCCAGAGTCTGTCCAGAACTCCATGGGGGAGGCAGAGAATTTAGTGAAGGTGAATTTGAAATATGGGGATGGGTCGACGAAATGGGTTAAAATCACTCTGGATTCTCGTAAAAAAGTCAAGGACTTGGACATGGAGAGGCGAAATGGAATCTTGTACATTACTGGAGAAATGTAGATTAAGCATCCTTAATAAACTTCATTTCAAGAAGAATGAAAATGTTGCTGAAATTTTTAACTTTTTTGAATTTATTGCTCAACGGAATAATTTCACATTCATAAATTTAGAGATGCTTTTTACACGTTTGGTTTCCAAGGTCAAAGGTTATTCAGTCCATTCCAGCTAAAATTTTGAGAATTCAAAGAAATTCTCCAGCAGATCTAAGATTTAGTACCTAAAATCTTGCCTAGCCGTAATTCAAAATATCTCGTTTAAACAAAAGCCTGAAATTCTTTATATCTCTCTTTTCATTAAGCAATTGACTGCGGTAAAGCTTATTTTTACAGTTCAAGTTTTTTTTATTTTTGACAAAAATTCTGCAGGGCGCTGCTAATTTTCATCTGCCCGTGTCCATCAATTCAGTTCTTACCTACGAGCGTTCTCAATTTTTCGTGCAAGTTCTTTGCGACGGAGACAAACTCGAGGCAAATCTCATGATAAGACTCTTCCTCATCTTCACCTTCCCCAGCAGCGATTTTAGAATCATCCACAAGCTCCTTTTCGAGACCCGTTTCAATCTGTGCTATGCGTGATCCCACAAGTGTCCCAACGTCCTCCATTTGCGTCTTTCCGAGGATATTACAGTGCTCGACGCCTTCATTGTCCACCTGAATTCCGGATACCACGAGGTTCCAAAGAAGCTGGCAGATCATCAGGTTCAGCCCAACATCCTCCTTGGTCTCCATGAGGGTTGTCAAACTGGAACGAAAAACGTCATGTATCTACAAGGTACAATCTACAACCTTTCAATGTCGCCGAAATGTCGTCAGCACTTACTACTCGACTCCTCCCTTTTTTGCAAACTCTTCTTTGGCCCCTTCCTCCAGGATTATGTTCATCAAAACTCCAATCGTGGCACAAAGAAGCTCGGAATTTTCCTCCTTCAGGGAGATCAGCATCGTCCCCACGTGGGCCGCGGCGGCTCCGCGTACGACTTCGTTCCGCGTTAAATTCCCAAGGACCTTCATGGTTTCTGTTCGAACTTCAATGTTTTTCAGGTTGAGGTAGTTGTACAAGCCTGGAAAAAGAATGTGGAAAATTACATAATAAATTGTCCAACCGTCCATAGATCAAAAGTTCGTCTAAGCGTTACATTCTGCAGTTTTGATGTTCGAGGGATCCAACTTGACGCAATCCTTGTGGTAGCTGAGATTGTTGAGGGTCGAGATGGTACAGAGGAGGAGCTCATTGGATACTTCCTCCGCCTCTAGAAGACTGTTTAGGATTTCACCCACACGCTCAACCTCGCAGAGCTCGCGTCCAATACTGGGACAAAGGCTCCAGTTGGCCAGAATACGAATGGACTAAGAGGCAAAAGTTCAGTAAATGTGACCTTGAAAACTGAGGAATTTGTATCAATTTGATCCAGATACCTTGATGAGAATGTCCTCGGAGGTCTCCGTAAAATTTTCCATGTAATAGCAGATAACTTGGATGATCATCTGAAGCGCGAGCGGCTCTTGGTACAACTGGAACGAAAAACGAATTCCATGAAATTCAGACACCTTTGGACCCATTAAGGGGGCAGCACATAAGGGTCGGAAGCGCAGTTACCCGAATTCGGATTTCTTCGTGCTTGGCCAAAAGATTTCCGAGGCAGTAAGTGAGGCGGACGACAATGGAGTCCTTGGAGTGCCACGCCTTGAGAATCTTGACCACTGCGGAACTGAGGTTGTGACTGTCGGACAACATCTCACAACAGACGTCGTTTGACGAAATCACACTGGAAAGGATAGAAATGAAAGGCTCTGGAAGGTCATCTCCAGGATTTATGGAATGAAAGGTCGGGTTGAGATTAATCCCTACCTAAGAATTCGGACAATATTGGAAATCACGTCAATGTCTTCCACAGTCCAGCTAAGGGAGTTGCAAATTTCATCAAGGAGTCCTGACTCGGCGACTGCGCTCAGAGTTGACTCGATCCCGACAACGCTCCGGAGAATGGAAGTTAGTTGAAAGACTCCGTTCTGGATGCTTCCTGGAATTTTTTTCATCTGGACAGCATCGTAATTAAGGAGCTTGAGGTGGATGGTCATCACAGAAATGAGGTTAAGGTCAAGGACTTGGTTGAGAACGGCCTCATCTGCGCACAGGAATTTAAGGGTTCCGTACCCATAGATCATGGACTCTGTCTGGGTCAGAGGGCAGATTTCTCCCAAGGAATACATGAATACGTCTGAAATAGGATTTGGAACAAACTGTTTAGTGCCAATTTACTAGAATTTAGAAGCAAAATTCAGTAAATTTTTGTAGCAGATCCAGCTTACCCAAATACTCTGATTTCTGGATGATTTCTGAATACGCCTGGGAGCGACTTGCTTTGAATACCATTTTGAAAACTGTCGTCAGGTTATTCCCAATGATTTGGCACTGAAAGAACGATTGTCAAAGTTAGTTTTTACTGGTGCCATTTAACTACAATGTCAGGATGCTACTTATTTTTCTTTAACAATTTAGGTGAATGACATCCAATTCTTACATGGAGGAGAATGAAGGAGGCCCAGAACAAAACATCTTCCTCGTTAGAATTCTTTTCGACAATCTTGAAAATCAGTTTGGTCAGGCGTGTTTTTAAGGGCTCCCCGTGGGGAACGGAGCTCATCATCTCCTTGACCCTTTTCAGGATCCCTACCAACTCCGCCTTCGGAACTTTCCCTGGAAGCGACATGGACAACCTCAAAGAATGACCCAAAAAATGGGCCCGTTCCACCGAGGTCCAAAGATGGCCCGCTTACCTTCAGAATCCAGGAATGCTTGCAAGTACTCTGCGGCCACATCGAGGGAATTGATCTTGTCAAAGTACTCCATACTGCATTCAAATTCATCCATTTTATTGTTCCCATTTTCTGATTGGTTCCCCAGCGAGCTGGAGTTTACTTTTGCCTTCTTCAGATCCACTTGGTTGTCCCCATTTCCCGTTTTCCCTAAGGAATTTACCGAAAGTCAATACTGGAGAAACAAGCTAAACGAAGTGTTCATTAATTTTGACAATAGGAATCCGGGGAACATATTTATGCCTTTTGTAATGCAATTTTTGGTATTTCTCGTAAGAGACAAGTGACGTGTGATACAGGAGGGACGAGCTGGACAAGACAACACCTGGAAATTCTATTTGTCCAGAGCTCGGACGTGGGACGGTTAATGGGGTCGTTAAAATTGGATTCGCGAATTGAGGACAGTGGACAGGGCGTCTGCCCCGCTCTCCTTGGTTAAAAATAAATGGGGAATGAGAATCCATGAAAGGAAAAGAAAGGAAATCGATTAGTCCGATCCCATTTTGTGACCAAATATTCACGTTTCATGCAACGGGATACTTCTGGGGGTATCACATTCCAAAAAGGGGAGGAAATAACTATGATTCAATCAGCAAATTGCCATTCGTCTACATGAACTCTGTGTTTTTGGGAATACAAGAAGGCGGGCACCGGACACATCCGGGTTCCTTTCCAATTTGTAGCCCCTGTGCAATAAATTGCAGTGCTACGTTTGTTTTACCGTGGAGGGAAGACAAGGCCTTGAATCGGAGTCTTGTTTTCTCCAGCTCAATTTCGGGGTCAACCGCCTGGATCCTCCCGGAGTTTCTCTGCTGGAGGGATCCACCAATAGTGGAGTCCAAGGAGTCGTAACGGTGGAGGACGTCAGTTCCAGTACCCTTCCGTGACACCTTTCCAGCTCGCTCTTTCTGAGATCGAGATGACGGGCGACTACTGTCGGATTCATCCAATGAGAGCCGTGACAGCCTGGAATTGATTTCGAAATTCTAAAATCTGAAGCCAAAGTTTGATGACCTTAGCGTCATGTGCTGCTGAGTGACACTTGGTTAATTTTCAACTTCCTGGTGTGTTTCTAAAAATCCCACACCACAACCAATAAAAAAGCGACGACGATTGTCATCGATTATAAACTACGCCACGTTATGCGGTCGTGGTCTGCGGACGCACGTTTACGGCAACCGTGAATTAGTAAGAGAAATTATTTAATCCTCCTTACGTGATGGCACTCGGTGGTCGCTTCTGGGCTGACAATCCCCATATGTTACTTTCTCTAGGGGTAAATGGTCGCTTGGTATGGACGGCGTGGATCCCTGAAGGGCTCTGCCCTTGCCCTGTACGACTGACCCCGGAAGAACCACTGATCAAATCCACATCGTAGTTACCCATGCGTGAGTTCGTCCCTTCAGAAAACTCCCTCCGATCCCCTGAAGGGCTCCGAACACCTCTGGTTGAGACTGAAGGGTCAATGTCACTTCCGATCTTTCCAGAATACTTCAACTGGAGCCTCGTCTCCTGAATTATCTGGGAACAGGGCTTGATGTGGGGTGGGAGTTCATAAAACGGAAGTGGGGCCTTGTCACGTTTCGTCTCGCTCATTTTTAACGCAACAGGTCACCC